>JABEXW010000624.1:0-40898 GCA_013266185.1 Fusarium sarcochroum
ACTCTAGGTTCTATTTATGCAAACAAAAGAAAATGAAAGAAAAGAGAAATGGAAAAAAGAAAACACCAATAGCATCTCACACCAACCAAGTGAGGCGACGAGGAAAGTAGTTGACCGAAGCATTTCTGTCTAAGCATATCCTCGATGAGGATTCTTTTGTCGTCTCCCAGTCTCAACACTTTCATAGGACGATAATTCCCTTTCTGAATCTGTAGGCTCATTCTTTTTTTGCAAGTGTTCAACATACCACACTAACAGAATGGCCATCACAAGAGCCATCAAAATGGCATCAAAGACGTAAAGATAAACCTCGTGCGAAATGAGATATCCATCATTGCCCTGGAGATATTCGACAACCCTGAAGATACTACGTATAAGTATCAATCCGCTTGAAGCGTAGAGGACGTAAAGATAACGCTTCCAGGGTACATCGCCTCGTATCGACTCGGTGGTGGGAAACTTGCGTAGCCGATAATGGAATAAGAGCGAGGTGAAGACGAAGAAGCCAAAGACAACAATCTGCACAAGAAGACCAGCGATGATGATCTTTTCTCCCAAATTGTAGAGATCCAAAGTACCCGCCGACTGGATGCCTCCACCTCCAGCTTGTAGACTGAAGGCAAAGACATCGCCTATGACAAATATCCGTGTCACCCATTGAACAGGTACCAGAGATAGATTTGAGGCTCCCACGGTTCGGATCAAACGGCCGAGAATCATGTAAATCGAGGCAGCGAATAGCGCAGGGGCGACGAGAATGGGAATGGCTTGTAGGATGAAGCCGCCGACGACCAACTTGTCATAGTGACTCCAGATTCTACCGCAGTATCCGATGGTTTCAACTGTAACATATCCACGTTAGACTTGCTATGGGAATTGATGCAAACAATGAGGGAATCCGCTTGCAAGTAGAGGAGAGACTTACAAAAACCGCCAATAACGAAAGCAGTAAAGTAATATGCGCGTGCTCGGAATAGTCGTCATGTGTGTAAACACGTAAGAATAGCAAAAACAACAACACTAACAACTGCAGCTGCAAGTGAAGGATCGTAGCGATAGAGCTTGAAATCGAAGGTTTGGGGGTTTTCGGTATCGGCCATCTTGAGCGGTACGAGGAGGGCTGTTGCGGAAGATTGTGGCAGGTTGTCGAATTTCAGGATCCCGAGGGGGTTGCGCTGGTGAAGTATACATGTCTTTGAGGTCTCGGTCTTATAACTTATAAGCTATTTTTTCCACTCGCTTGTGAACCATGCGTGACGATTCAACTTACCTTTCCTGACTCGGTAGCGTGAGTTGTCTGCCTGGAAAAATCGTACCCAGGTACGTATATAAATGAGCTTAAACGAGGTACGACACTACGCAACGAGATCTAAATAAGTTAGTCTGAAATCTCGGCTCCAAATTAGAGCGAGCTTTGATTACTAACACCTTCCGCCTCTTTGTCAAAGGTAGGACACAATTGCTTTTCATACAACGTTGTCGTCATTTTATCGATCAGTCGTACGTACTTTACCTCGTGGCCTTGAGGCTATCCAGGTAATTATTATTCTCTTAGAATTTCGAATTCATTTATTTTTACCACACATATGATCCCTCTCTACTAAGTATGAACGCCACTAGTCCAATCATATAGAGCAGTGTGGTCTCTATGAAGGAAGGTCATCTTTCGATCGGGATCTCATGGCAAGTTTCGTCAGAAACCAACAAGGCTGGTAATTGATCGGCCTAGTGAATTAGAGTCTCGTTGATACGTTTTAGGACGTGGAGTAACTTTACCATGTCTCTTATAACTGTTCCGTGTGAAGTCCCATGTGTTGACTGCTATAAAAAACATGGTACCGGTCGTCTGTAATCGCATGCACAATATCTTAGAACCTAAGCTATAGCTAAGCATACCTAAAATTCTCGAAATGCCTTGAAACGTGTGAGATACCGGGCTCGGGCGTTGCTAAATAGTCCGAATCACAGGTGCGACGTTTCGAGGTGATGATTGTTCTTGCTATATCTTTGGCGGACCACTCCCTACCTATAAGACATTGCGGCCATTTCCCGACAATCTCTACCTCATTTATCAAGCTTCAGAGTCTCAAATCTGCTCACCACCTCGCCCCAGTCCACCTGAATGCTTGGTCCATTCTTGGCCATCCACTCCCCTTCTTCGCGTCACTTCTGTGTAATCGCCTTGCCTGTCGAGGCGTGCACAGCTGTCCTCAGGCTCTTGCTGATTCCTGCACTGGGATAAGCAACCAGCCCAAACATAGCAGCGCCGCTCTTGGTCGCTAGACTCATCACTCCTTTTCCAATTCCCTTGACGGCCCCAAGAGCGCCCTCTTTCTTGGCACCTTTGTATGGCTCTGTTACGAAGTCGCTAAGGCCGTCGATAAACCCCCAGGCAAAAGTCTTACCTGCAACATCCATTCCTCTCTTGGCATCGGTCACAGGGCTGTGATGCCGCACGTTGCCGCCGTAGTGTTGTGGAACTGACTTTGGACCCTCTGTCAGGGCAAGCGGAAAGTCGACCATCATGCCTTTTAGAGCCAGAGGGCCCATCATACCTACGCTCTTTGCTGATGCGCCTGCCATTCTACCGGCTAACGACCCAGAGTATTCGCTTCTGGGCCGTGACGAGTCGTTTGATCGTCGATCGATGATAAGCTGGCCGCCATCTTTGACTCCTTCCTGGGTTACAGGAGGAGTCATGCTCTGAGCTCTTTTTAAATCGCGAGCACGCCTTTGTTTCTCGTCCCGATATTCGCCGACGGGCTTGGTGACAATACCAGTGATGGAATCGGCCATTCCAGTTGCCGTTCCCAGAACTGCCGAGGCGCCTCCTGAAATGGGATCCCATCGTGTTGTTTCGGTTAAGATACGATTACTCTGATAGCTAGGATGAAGTAATTAGCAATCTAGTCGATGGCTGAACGTAGCAAGGAGATACCAACAGTTTCAGGGTTTTGGCATCGATCGATTTGGTAGTAATTAGAATCTCTGCGGCGAGCTTGGAAAGCTTGATTGACTTCTTCGACCTGCTATACATCCATACAGCGGGCTCACTTGGGATTAGATCACACATGATACCTTCCAAGGGTAAATGTTTGTGAAAGGACTGCACACCAGCACGGACGCCTTGTTCTGATTCCATCTTTGCGGCGATGCACGCGGCCGCATCAGCAGCCTTCTTCAATAGGCAATAGTTGATAGCTTCGGAAGGTTTTCCACAAACAATTCTTTGTGAGGTATTGGCCGAGGGCCGGCGCCTGCGTTGGCTACCATTAGACCCCAGAATGGTTGACTGGTGATCTCGAATTAGCCTGGAATACAACGGGAGATTGCGATCAAAACAGTAGCCGCTCAGTGAGCTCACTCTCCGAAAAACGGTACATTTGTGGTAGGCTTCCCATATTTCAGCCCGTAAGCCGTGGTTCCTGCGCCCCCATGATGAACCACTGCAGCAACATGTTGGAAAAGCCACTCATGGGGACAATCTCCTATCCAGTATATGTCTTCTCTCGCTGATCCCCCGAGGTCAGACCAGCCCTTAGAGATGATAGCACGTGCGCCAGTAGCCTTGACGGAATCCAGGATGATAGCAATGATGCTCTTAGGATCGTCCAACACAATGCTCCCAAACCTAATGTAGACTAGAGGTGGACCGGGCTTAAGGAACTCGACGAGGTCTGTTGGTGGATGGTATGTGGGAGGATCGCGAAAGAAAAAGCCGCAGACGTCTATGCAAATGTTAGCAGCAGTTCGTGACACCTGGCAGTCTTTTAGGGGCATCATACCAATATGTGAAGGCCAGTCGGATGGTTTTGGCACCAGACCTGGCGACCAGCAGTAGGTAAACGGTATTTTGAGTGTCTTTATTAGCATCGGCGCATCAAACATGGCTACCTCTTCCAGATCCATCGATCCTCTCCACTTATTGATGATATCTCCCAACCTTGCGGACCGAGTGGTTAGCCAAGAAGTCCCGTGGATAACATTTCGGGGAGAATCAGAAACAAACTTACCCCTGCCATGTCAGCCACTCAACGACGTAGTAGGAGACGTAGTACTGGGTGCGTGGATCGCTCCCGGCATTCTTCAGTTGAGTAAGCGGATGTGGGAAAGCTTTGGTGTTGCTCCAAGGCATAGTAAACATGAGGTGCACAGGGATACCGAGTGCTTGGGCGCAGTGAGTGTGCGCGAAGCTGGGGGATTAGCGATTATAGCGTCAGCTGTAAAAGGTACTCCGGTCAGAGGGTCCGCCATCAAGCCAGAGTCCCAGAAGTTCTCAAGCATCTCCTGGACCATATAACGCTTTTTCTGGACTTCCACTGCCGCCAAACTCTTCATGTTAGGTATAAGGCCTGGGATCCTAACCATATAGGCCATCAGCTCAGCCGGGTCGCCGCCGATAGGGTAAAACTCCAGGCCTGAGTCTCGCACAAACTTGGTGAATGTGTCGTGGGTTGCGAGGCGAACGCGATGGCCGTGTCGTTGGAGCTCATTGCCGAGAGCGATGAATGGTTAGACGTCACCTCGGCTTCCGACAACCTAAATGACGATGTTGAGTTTCGTGGCCCATGACTTCTTGTGTGTTTCGGTTTCCTCGTAATCGGGAGCTGCGGGCTCGGGTTGTTGGTTCTTCTCAGGTGGCGTGCGGTATAGATAAGCGAGACTGCGAACCAGCTTGGAGTCGCAATCGATTTCGACGCGGGCATCATCTGGAGAAATTTAGAAACGGTGACTGTTGAGAAGGGACACCAATGGTGGGATGGAGGCAATACCTCGAACTTTGGCGTCGTTCCCAAGAAAGGATGCCAAATTGAATGATGAGGAACTCGCCGACACAGGCTCGGCCGGCAGTTCTACAGCATGTGCGAGGTCCCCAGTGCTGACAGCATTTCTCAAGCTCGAATAGGGTGGCGTTGGCGTAACTGGACTCAGATGTGATATTTCGAGCTCGATGCATAAATATGCATAATATCTCCATAGAAGATAATAAGTCACCCTTTAATGAAAGATCTGATTGGGTCTTGAGGCAGAGCCTAAAACAAAGAACATTCAGCGCTTGTCCTTTCCAAAGACCAGTTGATGTTATATAGGAACATGTTTGATACTGGCTCACAACTTAAATACATTATAATTAACCTGTGGAATGAGTGTAAAGTAGCTTTGATACTTCAATTTGACTATTTTTTACTACAAAGTTCCTAAGATTTGCGTTCTTTGCACTTCTGTGCATAAGTCGGCCACACTTCAGGGTAAGTCTGCCACGTAGATTACTGACCTCCTAGAATTTCCTTGAACAACCAATATTCGTGCTGCTGAGCTGAATCAAGAGTTCCCAAGGTGGCGATCGAGCAGGTTAGCTGCGCAATGATAATGTACAGGATTCTTAGTAAATCAATGCAGCGTCGCGAGTGTTTCGTCTCGATTGCGCAGGCTACAGAAGTCATCGACAAAGCAAAATTTACAAATACAGTTGCTATGAGAGCGTTCCTAAACGTGGATGATTGCAGGTAAAAGGTACAGAGCCGTGCGTGGCGCGTGTCTGTAGACGGTACTTGACTTGGTGCGAAAGGCGCCGAAAGGTACAGGTTATTCTCCTTGTCCATCGTTGGCCTCAGGCATGAGGGGCATTAAATGGGCTTTTGAGAAAAGCAAAAACCAGAGGCTGGGAAGAGGTTTGGAGCTTTCAATCGGGTGACATGAGAGACGAGGATCTCCACCTGGTTGCCTCTGCTCAAGCACGTCACATCATTCTTTCGGCTTGCGAATCTTGATGCAACCCAGGAGCGAGACCAAGACTGTCAACTTCAAGTCATGGATGAGAGCCCGAGTTATAGGGTGACTGGCTTTCAATGGCGTTTTTTGCCGCCACGGGCGTCCCAACATTCCAAGCGGCGAGGATGATGCCATTACGACTCGTGCGCCTGAACCTCGAAATGACGCACGTAATCAATACTCGGTAGCCACGTTCATATTCACGCCAAATTATGCGACGAATGTGAGGTGCGCTACAACGTCCTGAGTCCAACACAAAGCAGCCTCCCAGAATGAAACAATATCTTCACGATGACATTTCGTTACTAAGTGAAAGCCTGCCTGATCAGATGACGACGTCGACTGATTGTTGCGGCACAACCTGTAGAACATAATAAGGAGTTAAACTATGAGATAGGATTATCACGAAGGTCTTTTGCAAAGGGTATAGCTTATGCTGTCTCTGCTTAATACAGCTTGGTTAGCCTCATAAATGTGGTGTATGGCTGATTTCTACCTCGACACTTACTACCAAGCGCGAGACTTGTCCATCATTTTTATTGTTTGGGAAGTATGTAATCATTCTGAACTCCCTTATCGTTTACTACTAAATAGTCAGATTCTGGAAGTGCGAGGAAATAGATTTGAAGATGATAACGGCATGGTCACAAACAAGGTTAAGACTTCATGCTAGTTGACAAGTCATATGGTATTCCTGCAACTATCAATTTGGCCTCCCCTATCGATGTCATTCTCTCAACACCAGTGAATAAACCTCCCTTTATTTCTGCCCCATTTGAGCCCCTCTCAAATACCCTGAAGTCCGGCGAGGACACCTGCCCAAGTCTCCCGCACCGTGGGCTGGATCTGGTTCGCAGGCAGGGAAAAGCCGTAGGTGCCACGGTCCCTGAGCTCAATAGTGAGCGAAAGCTTTGCCTTGGCCACACCTTGAACATAGTCAATACTATCTCCAGTAGTAGCATACAGAGCGCGGCACGAGTTGCCGGTGGTATATGATTGTCCCGAGTTGCTCCTGATAGCGTTACCGATACGAGTGGCCAAAGCAGACAGAGCAGCATCTTCAGGAGCGACAAAGTTGCAGTCGTAACCGTAAGCTGTTTAGGTCATGTTAGCGAAGGAGTTCTTCATCCGTAAAGGTATTATTAACTTACGCCAGAGGATGTATTGTCCGTATGAGTGAAAGTCAACGTAGAAGGAGATACCCTTGCCGCTGCTCAGCGAGTCGACTTGACCCTTGATGGCCTTGAGCTCAGGGGAGTCGCCTGCAGCACGTCCCTTGAAGGTCTCATCACAAGGGTCGGTGGATGCACCACCTGTAAGTTCCCACTTGTATGGCCAGTTACGGTTGACATCGCGACCAACGCATGAGCTTCCGGACAGAGTCTGACGGTTCTTGCGCCAGAGACGGTTAGTGGTCTGGGTATAAACGAAGCCTGGTGTGTTATGGTTAGCAAGGGCCAAGAGGAATAGTCAGATAAAGTCTGGGTCTCACCATCAGGGTTGACGATCGGGGTGATGTAAAAGTCAAACTTGTCGACAATGGTCTTGACAGCAGAGTCGGTGCTGTACTTGGTGAGTAGCTGGTAGGCCATGTACTCGGCAGTCTGTTGAGTAAAAGCAATCAGTCATCAAGTCTAAAAGTATCATATCATTATGATTGTCTTACCATTGTGGCGATCCACTCGCGAGCGTGAACAGTGCCGTGGAAGACAACTGCTGGCTTAGAGCCCTTGCCTCCACTTCCCCAGATGTGGATTCCTGTCAGAGTACGGCCCTGGAAAGAAGTTCCAAGACTGACGACCTCAGACTGAGTGGGAAAGCTGCTCTGCAAATCCTTGAGGAATTGGAGATGGTCGTTGTAGCTGTGGTACGCGGTGAACCACGATTCACTTGGTACTATTCAACAGTAAGCGCTTGGATTTAATTGGACAATGAATCAATTGTCACAAGACGTACCTGCATAGATCTTAGAAATCTCCTCCTTAGCAAGGACGGCGCCAACATCCTCGACCAGAACGGTCGAGTCGGATGCGAGCTTTGTCACAGCGTCGAGGTTGTCAGGAGAAACAATGACATCCAACTCATCCTTGGAACCTGGGTTCAGGATGGTAGCAGCCAACTTGTTGATCTCGTGCGCAGCGTCCTTGGCATCCTTGGGAAGGGTGACACGAAGGCTCTTAAAGCCAGTGTAGTCAACCTTCTTGGAGCTGGGGACAGCTGTGGCCAAGGCCAAAGGAAGAAGAGTGAGAAGAGAGAACCGCATTTTGAGACGACTCAACTAGAAAAGTGGTGAAGAGTGATGAGGTGCTGATCTGGTAGTCAACAAGCACAGCTGATACCTTGAATTTATACTTACTTGATCTGCGCGACTTTGACTTATCTTGATCATCCGTCTTGTGACTATTTCGATCGGAGAACTTATGTCAATTGTGTCATTCTAGCTTGATCGGACCATGTCTCGAAAAGGGTAGGTGATTTATCTGATGCGACCCCAAATGCCGCCAAGCACGGAAGCTCCCATACCTCCGCAGGATCTCTTACCAAGACAGGAAGCTCGATTAAGCTCGCGTTTTAAGACCCCTGCTAATCGCCCGCATTATCGCTGTGATCTTATGCTGGGATCCATGTTAGTGCCGGCATTGCAAAGGTTCCTTTTTTCGGGCATAGGGAACGAATAGGAAGGGATAGACACAAGCCATAAATCGGATCACGTCTCCGCTAAAGGAAAGTGATGTTGAATTAAACTGCACTGTAAGCGGTCTAGAAATTAGGAACCTTTATGGACTACTGCTAGATAATAGCTGCATTGTGATGATTGGATAAGATAGGCAGCTACTGTTTTCATTACCCTGGTCATGCCTCAAGGCCTTTAACTAAAGTTAGGTGCATCCGACGCAATTGCCACTCTGGTTGCTTAGATAAAGCCAGCTAAGAGAAGAGGAGTAGAATGATGTGAGACGAATGCGCTGGGCGATTAATGTGGCAAGGGCCAATAGGATACTTCCAATGCCACTACAAGTGATTCCTATTGCCACTCAAGTTATTTGACTGCATGATATTAACCGCCGGGCAACTGGGAAGTTTTTGAGCTAAAAGATCTAGACCCAAGTTTTACACTTATCCGATTGGCTATACATCTCGCCAGAACATGTGTCTATGTTAAATAGTTCTCACACATTCTTGCCTGCGGCTCTTGAGCTGCCTTTTCTGAAACCTTGCAGGGTAAAAAGTCCTCGACCTTTTAAGTCATGATTGTGCTCTTCTGGAATAGTCCTAGATAATGAAACACTCGTGACTTTGCTCGTACGAGCACTTCTCATGGATTCCAAGTGCTGCACGACACGTGGGTCCCACTGAGCGGCCCCATTCACCCAAGACCGGGTATTCAGAAACAGACGAGTGCATTTTCCATAGTGGCATTATATTTGTCGAGTACCTTTCGCTTGGTGGGGTTCGCGACGACCTACAACGAGTCTGGAACCTACTCCCATTCGTCTGATCACAGCACGAAATTGGTGGTGCCACTATTCAAGGGCAGGAAGCGCCTAGTTAAAAGCATATAGATTCGTGACAATGATCAAAAACTGATCTTAATCGGGCTCATAACTGTGGGCACAAGACTTTCCTTCAGCCGCATTTATACGTGGTCAACGCACTATTGGCCCGCTGGTGGGCGACGTATGCTGTCATTGTCGATCAATTCCATGACGTAGCTGAAGAACTTCAATGGCTTGAGTATCTTGGGAATCAAAGGCTATCATATCTAGGTGTGTGTTCCTTGCTTTAGACGAGATAAATAAATTTTAATTATAATTATTAAGCACAGGGGATAATTAAGAGCTTGCTTTCGTCCTGGTATCGTCATGTCACCTTGAGAGATTTTAATTTATGGTGAGAGACTAAACTACTGACTGAATGGTTATGTGCTTTCTAGAAGTCATACAGTTAGAACATGTCTAAAAGGTCACCACCTGGTTCACTCTACTCCTAAGTATCTCGTAACTTGCGAGTACCTGATTGTATTAATCACTACTTTGACTCTTGGTCCAATACGACTGACGTCAGTGGCTCTCTACCACCCAGCCTAGTCACGTCATACATCCTTCCGCACAGAGATCCATTCCTTCTAACTATTGATACTATTTCTTTATTTATTCTCACGCCGCTCGATATCTCCCTCGTATCAAATCCTGCACTATCGGTACAATCCAATCCATCACATAAAATCACATCGGTAGATCAGCACCCAACATGAGCGACAACGTGAAGGTGGTCAATGGCACACTGGTGACCAACACCGATGTAGGTACCTACCTTATCATCTAGTGATGATACGGTACATAACTGACTAGCGGAGCAGGTGGAGCCCCCAAGTGACTGGACAAATAACTACGAAGATATGGGTGGTGACATGCAGTGGGCTGAAGACGGCGACGTCTCCGAGCTGGTCGAGGGATATGGTCTCGATGGCAACGTCAAGCCGCTCTTTGCCATGCAACAGTATACGGGAGAGGCCTTGTCACTTTTCGAGCTCAGTGGCCAGTACTACCTCTACAATGCTATCGAAGGATCATTGTACCAGATTAATGGTCCCACTGATCTTCAGACTATCGTATCGACGATTGATGACGAGAACAAAGGTCTGGCTGCGCTTGACATTGAGGCTCTCTAGATCGGCTACAGCACGGATCGGCGAGGGGAAGATAAACATGGACTATACGGGATTGGGAAGACGGTCTCTAGCGGCAGCTAATCTATCATCAACTACTTTGGTATTCATAGTTACGACTGTGCTACTTCAAGACTGTCTTAGACCGCCTGCCACTTGCGAGGATAACACTTTACAATGGCCCTATTGATGCATTTCGCAAATCGCACACTTTTAAACTATTGGCCTAATCCCATCACTAGTTTGTTGCCTTGAGTCCCGAAAAGCCACTCAGCGCCGCTTATCCAAACCATGTGAGATACTTCCATGCCCAGGGATTCCTATTTGTCGAGACTGGATTTACGACTTATCGAATGAGCAAGACTGGGAGACTAGTCGATCAATAAGAGTGGTGCGTCACATACTGATGAATGCTAAATATGATGGCATATGTGGTGGCTATGGGACGATTGGGGAGGGATGCTTTTCAGCAGAGAGTGCTCCAGGTGGACTTTTATCCCTCGGGTGAAATGGATATTTATGTGAGTACATAAGCCAAGACTTTAACGGCAATACTCTGAGGAAATATAGTCAGATTTCCTGTATTTCGATTTCCTAGTGTACGATTACTATGTCCTCATCTACCATGACGTTTCCACATGGCCATAGAATTTTTAACAGACCTTCCGGATGAGACGCTTGACAAGATCTTGATTGTCGTTTCTGAGACTAGTCATGGGTCGCTGCAGAACATCAGTCTCGCCAATCGGCGATTTACCAAAATCGTCTTCCCTCTACTCGTGCGTCAATGGCGCAACAGCCAAGACACCTTAGAGTCACCAATTGAGTGACTGGCTCTGCGTCTCTTGCGACACCCAGAGCTTCGGAGTCAGGTGAAGAGCGGAGATACCGCGACCTACAAGATTGTGCTCGCACGGATACCCAAATCATTTCAATGCCTCAAGGCACATTGTTTTAGCTTTGTAAGCCATTGAGTGAGTAACAACGTGTTTGCCGAACCATATCTTGAGGGCATCATAGAGCTACTCGAAGAACGCGGTCCTCAAGGGGGATTGAGCAACCTTAAAACCCTTGACCTTTCCGAAAACAATGGATGTTAGCAGAATTAAAACCTTGGCTGAGTCTGGTGGTGCTGAGCTTCTATTACACACGGCGGGTTGATGAACATCTTAGTTGTGGATGTGTTTGGATTTGAAGTATGTTATGTATCCTAGAACAGAACCGAGAAAGTGTATGTATGAAAACAATTTTGACTATTTACATGCCAGGGTTGATAGAACCGGTGCAAAGCATGTGGGAAAAGAATCCGAGTGAGTAATTGACACCTGTCTTGGTGCAACCCTCATCGGTATTCTTTGTGCAAAAGCCCAGAGTCTGGCTATTTTGAGAAAATTCCCAACCTTCACCATTCCAGTTGAAACCGTACTGATCTTTTGTCTTTTGACCACGGATCTCAAAGAATCCTTCAATCAGACATCTTTCGGAGACACACTGCAACATGTTAGTTCCATAACAGTAGCCATCGAGGACCTAACATACCTCGAATTGCTGGACATTGTCAAGGCAGCCGCCTGGGTATGACACAGAGACCTCATCGGTGTTGTAAATATCGCCGCCAGTGTCGGGAACGATCTCTCCAATTCCCACTTCTACAGTAAGCATAGGTCCTGGGAATCTCAAGGTGAGGGATAGTACGTACTTTGACTAGCAGAAGTACCAACAGCGAAATCAGCTTGGGAATAGCCAACCAAGGCCATCAAGGTAGCGGCGCGAAGGATAGAGTACATTGTGATTTTGGTTGTAGTGGATGGTTTGGTTGAGGGTGTTTGAGTTTGTTGGAAGTGAAGATTGATGTAGAACAAGATTTCGTGGTCTTAACATCATTTATTTATACCGTTCAACTTTCCCCAGGTTTAGTATGTAATAATTCGAGATACTCTGACGATCATGCTTAGTGTCAAGCATAAAAAGAGTTGCCTAAGGGATCAACACTTCGTAGGAATAACATGACGTACAACAAATCCTTCGCTTGTATGATCGTCTGGTTTTGTGGATTAAACTATTACAGTACAAGGCCGTGCACTTGTTTCGCCTTTGGCTCGGATCAAAGCACAGGTTAGGAGTCTAGTAGTTAGGAAAAAGACTTATCCCTTGAGGCTGTGTCCGGCAAGATAACGTCGATCCACCCCAATTTAGGCAAGGCTAAGGCAAGGCTAAGTCAGTCAAAGCTGGCAAACGGGCTAGCTTGTCGAAGGATGCAAGGGATGCTACATAATTGCGCCCCGTGGGGAAAAGACGCACCATCCGAACCAAGCCAAAGAACGTCCCCAGCCAAACCAGTCTCAGGTATATGCTATCGTCGCAATCAAGTTACAGATGGGATATCATTCAAGATGATCGCAATATATGTGCTGAGCTGACCCAACTCAGAACAAAATGTGGTACACCTATGTTAGTGTATACCGATAAGTGTCGATTTCTTTGCATCTTGTTGTGAACAACAATCCCAAAGGCAATCCGATTGACGGATCCCCGATCTCCAAATCAATTTATGGTTGCCTAAACACTAAACAAGATAGATCGAGAAAAGTGGAGATCGCGAGAACTTATACCAGGGGTCTGAATCCTTATGCAGATCTATGCAGTCAGCTGCTCGGCATTTATGCAAGCTGATAATGTTCCTTGTTGCAGTCGGGTCGTGAGATCGGGCCGTCGCCTTTGATATTTACCCAAAGTTCCTAACTCATTTCAATGATGCCATCAAATAGCGGTATTAGAGACAGAGATAGTAGGTCCATCCATTTCTATTGGTTGTAGCATGAGTCAAGCCAAAAACGAGGACTGACAAAATCGCTTGCATAAGAGGACAATAAGATAGCATGCAACTGAGTGACCTGTGTTAATAGTGCTTGCGCCTGGAATCAGTATCCGCGAAGATAGGAAGGATCTCAAGTCTGGGGGAGATCCCCGGGTGTTAGCTTCTGAATTCGGTCCCGACATGGCCATTTACGGGTATTCGTGTTAAAATTGGTTCTTTCTCCACTTAGCCTACAACATTTCAAGTGTTCGAGCACTAGGATCGGTGACGTATGTTTCCAGGTTATCGTCGCCTCTAAATGTGGCAGGTTTCGGTCTGGGAAGCCAGCGTTATGCCAAGACTTGTTGATCTATCGACACAGGCGAGGCAGATTCTTCAAAGTAGGGTAAACTGGTTAATGCCAAGACAAGGGCTATCCCATCTATGCAAATCACTCGAACTCGAAGGCTTCGACCATCTGAGAAGGACTTGTATTTTCTTCTCTAGCTTGCAGGATCGATACTCCGTCCGAAGTCAGTCCTTTTCACAACTAAATAGCACAAGAGTGGTAATGGTAGCAGTAGTCGGCTACCTTTTAAAATGTCATGAATAGCCCAATTTCCCCATGGATGAGTATCACAATAACCCTCAGGATTCCCATATCCAGGAGGCAGCCCAGGCCCTTACCTCAATTTGTACCTCTTCCCGCCCGTACTAGCGTCTTCGTTCCCCTGACATTCCCGCAAAATCGCGCGTTGATATAAATGAATTTGTGCTCCCAGATGCCCAGATGCTCCTCGCCCAAGCTCCCTTCTTCCTTCCCACCTGATGCTGTAGCCATTTTTGCAAAAGATAGGGCCCTCGGGCCCAGTTGCCGGCTGAATCTCGACTATTGTTTATGTAATTGATCTGCAAGGGAGGATGTACGAGTTCATTAGTGTTTTTGAGGAGTTACTGTAAAGACCATTGAGCACTGAATATTTCCGGCTTACGCATAGTGTAGCCCGTGTCTACTACTCTGGGCTTTCCGCATAGCTTTATTATAGGTTGAAGCTTTTGTCCAAGTCGGTAGTCATACTGAATTTTGCATCACTTTCCTGAACCTAATCGCCATACTATGGACTACTATCACAATGCAAATTTGCCGCTTGACCCCAGTTAAGGAAAGTAAATGAAGATTTCGTTCTATCCATCGGCATATCCTTGTGGCTGTGCATATACGCTAATTCGGAGTGCTGACAATGCCTGGTGACAAGCTTGTCGAATTGACTTCTCGTTAGCGTTAGTACGATATGGATTCAGTTCAACATGAGCCAGTTCTAGGGAATGGCCTAATTTGGTACAGCCTGTCGAAAAGCCCCATGAAATTGATAGGCCATTCGGAATGTGGCGAAGCTCTCGGGTTTGGTGATGCCAGTCGACCTATCTGAGCAGTTATTAGCAGCTTAGTTGATCACCTTCGCTATGCCAAATTTGAAAGATTATGATTACGGCTCTGAAGCATCGTGAACTACACCAGGCACTACACCCAAGGTCCCTGCTTTATAACCAGACCGTTTCCCTCCATCATTTCATTCAGCACTATCCAACTCTGCTATAAACAGATGAACAAGTCTATCAACATGAGATTGTATTCTTCAACTATATTTGCCATACTGGCAAGTCCGAGCTCTGTAAGTCATACATCTCGTACCCACTCTCTTAACGTGTTGCTGATCTAGAGTCGTCTAGATCTCGGTGCACGCGCTCCCATAAGCCATTAAACCCGATACTCCATATAGTTTATCCAATGCGACCATGGTCCAGATAATCCCAGACGTCGACTTGAACTTCAATGTCTTGGTCAATCTAGCCAACAGTCCATATCAGGGTTCCGATATTGGAGAGGTGCTGGTCGCAGCAAATCAAATCAAAACGGGCGACTTTGAAAGCTTCTATCGGGAATTCTACGACCTCGCAAATCGAGTCCATGTACAAGAAAAATATTGACTTCGAAAAACACACCGTGTCGGCGCGAAATGCTCTATTCCGTGCGGCAACCTACTACCGCTCCGCAGATGCATTCTTGTATGGAAACTGGAGCGACCGCAGAATCAATTCTCTCTGGAAACAGCAGGCAGGTTCTTTCAACAAAGCGATCAAATTACTTACTATTCCCGGAGAGCGTGTCGAACTGCGTGCTGATAAGTTCACCGTCCCTGCCATCTTCTACAAGACAGATAAGCCTGGCCGAAGTCCTACTGTCATTCTGGGCACCGGGTATGATGGATCCATGGAGGACTTATACCATACAATGGGAGAAGCTCTTCTGCAGCGCGGTATGAATGCACTTGTCTATGAAAGACCAGGGCAACCAACAGTCCGACGATATCAAGGACTTGGCTTCATTCCTGACTGGGAGAGAGTTGTCACACCAGTAGTGGATTATGCCCTCTCACGCGACGATGTTGACGATGGCAAAATTGCATTGATAGGCTTTTCTTTCGGTGGATTCCTGGCTCCTAGAGCGGCAGCTTTTGAGCATCGTCTCGCTGCAGTGATAGCTCTTGATGGTATCTATGATTTTGGCCAGGCTATCTTCAAGCAATACGGCACCAGCATCGTCAAGTTGTTCAAATCTGGCAAGAAAGAAGAGCTCGATCAGGAAATATTGAAAGTACAAAAAGATTCCCACACCGCATCCAACATACGCTGGGGGATCGATCAGGGCAAATGGTCGTTCAAGACGGAGTCCGCATACGAGTTCTTGGAAAAGTCGGAAGCTTATACGATGGAAGGAATCGTGAACAAGATCAAAGCGCCTGTTTTTGTTAGTGACGGCCAAAGCGATATGTTTTTCCCTGGGCAAGCAAAGGAATTGGCTAGACAGCTTGGGGACCTGGCGACATATCACTTCTCCGAAAACATCTAGGGCGCTGGGGAACATTGTCAGGTTGGGGCATATGTGCAGATGAATCAAGTTGCCTTGGACTGGCTTGAAGATGTCTTTGCGGGCGTCAAGGTCATTGCTAATTAGAGACCCTAAGACAGGTCTGTTTCACGTCTATCAACCACTCAAGACGTTGCGGTGTCAGACGGGGCTAGGGTTGGGGTACCTTGGATTATTATAATCATGGTTTCAAGACGGTTAGATAGTGAAATCATCCAGATTGCATTTCCAGAGCTTCTTTCCTCAATCATTAAAAGTAAGTAACTCTGTGGTGTCGTTTCGCGTTCCGTTTAATCGGTTGTGGTAAACTAATGAGCGCCCGCAGGGTAAGTTGTCCGTTATTCATCGTTGGAAACGTTTCAATAGAAACAATTCCTGTTGAAAATTCGACAAAATAATGATGCACATAGCCATGAAATGCTGTGATGTCTTTCCCAAGCTGGCACAGGCCGGCTACTTATGAAAACGGCACAGTCGTGCCGAGCCGATTACGTGGAGATCTGAGCATCTTTGCTCACCTTTCCTTTCTGGGCAATCCTTTCGACGCTAGTGTTCGGAGTTTGCCGAATCACAATCCACCATAACATCAAAGATCACAGGGCTGACAGCTGACGCGTTGGTGAGGATCTCATCGAAACCACTGCCTTTTCTATCTTGCTTTCGACCAGCCATCTCTGAATTCGATCAGATTATTTCTGTTGTCATTTCTGAGGATTCAGCCACTTGTTGAGGCAAAGCGTTAACAACCAGTCCGGCGCCAGGACCAGAAATCGACCATTCAATAGGCAAACCAGCACGGATCTCAACCAATGGTCTTCTCGGGGAAACTGTCACGAGCCTGCGAGCCCTGTCGCGGCAAGCGGAGAAAGGTATGATGGAATAAAAACACGGGTCTCTTCCTCCACTACATTAAACACCGTATCTAACCGTGCACATCATGCCAGTGTGACCTGAAGAAGCCACAATGCTCCACTTGCTTGCGAATGGGCATCCGTTGCTTTGGGTACCGCGATATCCAAGCCGTGTCAATCAGGGATGAAACATCCGCCGTGGTGCTCAAAGCACAGCGGCGCAAGGGCATCATTGAGAAGCAGGCGCCAAAAATTAACGGTTTATCACACAAGGTCGAGAAGCCTGAGCAATTCCACCAACAGGACAATGTCGAAAATGTGTGTTTGGGCATAGCGTATCCTCCCAAGGAACTTGCTCTAGGATACTTCTTATTCGTCTTTTCCCAAGCTGGATTATTCCAATATCTGTCGCTACACATATCAGCTCTCGCAAAAGATGAAGACATAGTGCGGGCCCTGTATGCTCCAGCACTGGCTTCCATGGCGATTGAGCATCGAAGCGGCGACTTGATGCAAACAGCAAGGTTTCATTATTCCAAATCTCTCGCTCAGATTAATAGCGACTTGAACGATCCACAGCTCGTGGTTCTCGACAAGACTCTCTTGCGTGTGTTGCTTCTCTCGTCTTTCGAAGCTCTGGTGTTTGAAGGTCGACGGTCTCCTCAGGAATGGGCATTGCATGTCCAAGGTTCATCAAGACTTTTGATGTTGAGGGGGACAAAACAGTTCGAGACCGAAGTTGGACGACAACTGTTCCATCACGCCAGTGTTAATGTCCTAACCGATTGCGTCATGCAAGAAGTCGCAGTTCCCGATGATTTTCTTCGTTTACAAGAGTACGCCATGTCCGGTGCCTCGGGGCTTGACAACAACAGAATCCACATAATCAGTTTTCTCAGTCGATTTGCAAACCTGCGTGCAAATACACACGGCATGCTTGCAACCGAGGCCGTAAGGGAAGCACTGGACCTTGATGCCAATGGAGCAGAGATGCTTGACAAGCTCTACAAGTGCGCCCCTTTTGAGATCATCAATGTCACGACGGATGACTACAAGAAGATCGAGTCCAACCTCAAGATTTGCACTTATAAGGATGTTATGCACAAGTATCAATCGCAACAAGTCGCGCGCATATACAACAGTCTAAGGTTAATTCGTCTGATCACCAAGGAATGGATCTTTTGTGCATTCGATCATAGCCTCCATGGAGTCACACTCGATCAGCCCGATGAAAACGACCCGTTATATAACGACTGGGAACAGATGCCTATACGTGCCGCGCTACAGGCCAGTGATATCATCGACGATATGCTGGCTAGTGTCCCATACTCGATTGAGTTGCTGGAGTCGCCCTTTAGTCCCGCCGCCCGCTCTCTCGTATGGCCCTTGGCCACCGCTGCTGGATCTGCGGTATGCCCTCTGCCAGCGAGGCTATATATCATCGATAGACTCAAGGCAGTCGCCACGAAGTTCTCTCAAGACCAGGCCATGCATGCCGCAAAGATGCTCGAGGAACGAGTACCCTTGGAGGACTGGTGAGTGATTTCTAGCTTCGAGAGTGAATTCCGTGTGATATCTGGGATTGCTAATTATTTCTGCCAACAGGATGCATCTTGTTCATCTATCTTGAGGTCGACCAAAGGTTCAATCAATTGAATCATCAAAGCGCAGGGTCTTGGACTGCTCAACGATGTCTCCATAACCACAATATTGGGTCTGACTCATAACCCACATCCGTTGTGATGAATATTGTTTGGAGATACATTCGACAATGGATAGTCATATAAGTTGTTTGATCAACGTGTAGCATGGTCAAAAACGGCATCTGTAAGACCGAGTGAAACGGGCAAATGGGCAGTCTTGTTTCATCGGCAAAACCAATCTAGAGTTCCTATTAGCTTTTAAGACGTCTCATATTCTCCAAGATGATTATTAATATGATTTCAAAGGCCACTGATTAATCTTTGTCCGTTGTATTACCTATAACGTTATGTGGGAAAGTAAGCGGACTTCAGCGGACTTTGGTGGACTTTCAGTACTTGGCATTTCCGCCACCTACTTTGCCCGCGGATTTCGGGGACAGGAAAGTCCACGACTTTGTAGGGAAGCGGTCATGTCATCTCAAAGTCCACACCAGCATCTCCGCCAGATACGATTCCAACTCACATCACACAGCCGCTAAGCTTGGATGCAATGCCGACTGCTTTAGCTTTACCTGCATTTGCATCGTCGAGACAGAAGAATTGCGACAGCTGCGTTCGGGTCAAAAGACGATGCGATCGACGCACACCCATCTGCTCCAGGTGTGCAGACAGACATCTAACTTGCAACTATGGCAAAACCAAGGCCAAGAAGACTAGGCGGTCTTTTAGTCAACATCCCTCACAGGGTTCGTCTGCAGAGCTGCCAGGCCTAGACAACTCCGATTACACCTCATTCGCTCCTGGTATGACCCTTGACTACGACATTTTAGGGGATTTGTCCATAGACCTACCGCTGCAAGATTTACTAAGTGCTCCCACCAACGCTGAAAATACCAATAATGGAACAACTGCGGTAGTCGGCGATGACCAAGATTTCCCAATCGATCCTCAAATGGTCAACAGCACAACAGTACAAGAGCACCATGCCATGTCGAGACGTGGCAGCTTTGCGACAGATGTCTCGACCCCCGTTGACGAGGAATGTCTGGCGGCGTACAGGGCAATGGCTCCATTTTGTGTAAGCACTCTAATTATCTTCGATATCTTGGCACTTGTCAATTCCTCAAAAGGATGTTGCTAACCTTCTTTACTAGCATAATGTTCAGTCGTGGCATTCATACGACCCCAAGAAGCCACTACACTACCTAGTCAAACGTTTTAAGGGTTTCATAATTGACATCGCCGCACATAACAAAACGCCATTCTTGCATCAGTATCTTTACAGAGACCATGCCCCGTCCTGCATTTTGTTGTGCTTTATGACAGCCACCTTTTACGCAAACCGAAACAAGAACAACATGCCGATGGTTATGCAAGCTTTGC
This sequence comes from Fusarium sarcochroum, assembly GCA_013266185.1. Lineage (NCBI taxonomy): Eukaryota > Fungi > Ascomycota > Sordariomycetes > Hypocreales > Nectriaceae > Fusarium > Fusarium sarcochroum. The sequence continues at coordinate 20,045 of JABEXW010000624.1, forward strand.
ATGAGCGTGCCCTTGATATCATCGAAACCGAAGTTGGTCGTGCAGAGGTGACGCCGATGCAGAGTCTTGCTCGCACCCAGGCACTCTTCGTATATCAGATCATGAGGCTATTGGATGGCGACATCATTTTGCGATCTCGAAGCGAGAAGGATTCTATTTTATTATCGAACTGGCTAGATGATTTATGCAAGGTTCGCGATAATTTAGAGGGTGTGACAGAACCAACCGTCTTTACAAAGACAACGGCACCCGAGTGGCATGTGAGTATTCTGAAGACCATTAGTGTGAGGGCTATCTTAACAGCGAATTAATCTTCTAGGAATGGATTTTCGCTGAATCAGTACGAAGAACAATTGTGTTAGGATACACGTTCATCACCATATACCAAGTCATGAATAACATGAGTGCAGCGAGTCAGTCTTTTCACCGCCACTTCTAATGCTGCAAGGCCCCCATTGAACTGACCAACTGGCAGACGATCCCGGTGCATGGGCTCATATCCATCGCTGGACATTATCTCATCATTTATGGGAAGCCGCCTCAGCCAGTGATTTCGAACGCATGTGGAAAGATAAGCCTCGATTCGTCATCAGTAACTACTGCCTTGCGAGTTTTCTAGAGAACGGTAGAGGAGAGGATGTCGATGACTTTGCTGAAATACTCTTGAGCGCGTATGTGGAATATTCCTTATGATCGCTTTGAGATCCTAATGATATTCGCAGATATTTGGGTGTAGATGAGACAGCAGACCTCGTTTCTGTGAGAAGTACTCCTGCATCAAACCCTGGACTGAATGGCTGAAACGGTCGAAATTACATTATAAAGAGCCTCTCAGTTAATCAATACCATCCAGGATAGTTGCAACAGCCGTGGTGGTGCTAAGACCCCATTGTTATCTACGTGTCTTTGAGTCCAGTTGGTATCTGCGACTAACGCTAGCCCCAACTCTCAACATGAAGTTTCTCAAACACTCCAATTCTTCAGAGCTGTATGTATCGGAGTTTAGTTTATCTGGTCTGTCAACTCGGACCTGACATTTCCACGGAGGAATGGGCGCGAAGTCGTCAATGTATATACAGTCTGATATGGTGGACATGATCAATCTCCACTCGCCCCCAAGTCCACGAGTAAAGTCCGATATACGTGCAAAGCTGATCCAAAGTCAAAAGTCGGACAAATGTCGAGCTGAATTTCGTCAAGGATCGGACTTTTGCAGCAGGATAAATACCCTCCTTTGACCTCCCCATTATTCAACAGCATTCCAAACATCTTCTCAATTTCGTTCAGTTCGCCAACATGACAACCTTTGAGACCCAGCTATTCATCAACAATGAGGTGAGTCGCACAAATCCACATTGCACCGTATAGCGATCGATAGTGACTGACTCTGAACCTCAAGTACGTCGACGCCAAGAGCGACAAGAGACTTACTGTCTGCGATCCTGCCAATGGCGCCTTGATTTCATCTGATGTCCATATCGCCGGCCAGCAAGACGTCAATGACGCCGTAGAAGCAGCTGAGGCTGCATTTACTTCTGGTCCATGGCGGAAGTTTACAGCTGTTCAGAGATCTGAGTGCATGTTCAAACTAGCCGATCTGGTCGAGGCCAAAGCAAAGGAACTAGCTGAGCTCGAAACCGTCGCTATGGGTCAGCCCATCAGCCTTGCTCTCCGTGTGACAGACATGCTGATCTCACTCTTCCGGTGTAAGATATCCTTCCGGTCATGGCGGACTATTATCAATTGACTAATATAACGATTAAGACTATGCCGGGTGGACCGATAAGATCCGAGGCGAACAGCTACCTGCTGATGATGGCGTCTACAAGATTGTTAGCCAGCATCCTTTTGGTGTCGTCGCTGGAATTAGTGCATGGAACGGGTCTGCTGTGTAAGTCATGTCGAGCGTCGAGAAATAACTTGTTTGGGACAGTACTCTTACTAGAAACACAGGCAATTCGGTTTGAAGACAGCACCTGCTGTCGCTGCAGGAAACACGGTACATATGTCATAGCCCTAGACTCGACTAGATCTAACAAAATGCAGGTTGTTTACAAGATGTCTGAGAAGTCTCCTCTGGGTATGCTTCAGCTTGGACATCTCATCAAAAGTGCTGGATTCCCACCGGGCGTCATCAATCTACTCAACGGTGCGGGAGAGACTGGTTCCCTGTTGGCATCACACATGAAAATCCGCATGATTTCTTTCACTGGATCTGCTTTCACGGGAAGAAAGATCCAGGAAATGGCACTCAAGTCAAACCTCAAGAAAGTTACCCTTGAGCTTGGTGGGAAGTCTCCTGTCCTGGTGTTCAACGACGCCAACATAGAAAAGGCAGTTGAGTTGTAGGTTCCCTTACTATTACCACAATACTTCGTCGATGGTGTACAGGCTGACGTGTCCTTAGCTGCACTACCATGTTTCTTTTCAACTCTGCCCAAGTTTGTGCTGTAGGTAGCAGAGTCTACGTACAGCGAGACGTGGCGACATCGTTCCTCGAGGCACTCAAGGCACGTTATGCTAAAGTGACCTCTTCCTTGGGGGCAAATACCAAGGATGTATCAACCTTCATGGGCCCCGTAGCGGATAAGATCCAATTTGATAGGGTCATGACCTTCATTGAGTCTGGAAAAGAAGAAGCAGAGCTTGCAACTGGCGGACATCGTGTTGGACACGAAGGCTACTTCATTGCCCCGACCATCTTCACTGATCCCCAGTTAGATGCCAGAATCTTACGCGAAGAGATCTTCGGACCAGTCCTGACCGTGTCGACCTTCGATACAGAGGAAGAAGCTCTTCTCATGGCCAATGATACTGAGTATGGACTTGCTGGTGAGTACAACCTATCCCCATGCTTTGAGTGATTGTCAACTAAACGCACTGAAGGGTACATCTGGACCGAATCTCTCTCCCGAGCTTTGAGGCTTTCTCATGAGCTGGAAGCCGGCTCCATCGGTGTTAATGGTGCAATGTGGGCCATTCCGATTGCGACGTTTGGTGGCTTCAAACAGAGTGGTAATGGCCTGGAATCGGGATATCAGGGTATCATGGAGTATCTTCAAGTCAAGACTACTGCCATCACGATTGAGTAAAAACGGTCGCTAGATGTACAGAATACTTGAATTCGGTGGCTGCTGAGTTTGGCTATACATGTTTCCGGCTGTAGGCTCTTTCAGTCTTGTGTACGCTAGTGCAGATAATCCCAAGATCCTTCCATAAGCTCTCCTCATTTGTAGGGTGTACAGCCGATGCCATGCAAGGTTAATGATTTCCTAAACATGAGGGTAAGACTGAACCACAGCGAGATATCCACATCTCTCAATAAGAACAAATTATAAACGAGGGGATTCGGCTGATTCGCCTTACATCAGTATATAAGGAGAGCTCTAATTAATCCCGAAAGTCTCACCTAATTAGCTTTATCTATAAAGTATCATCCTTTTATTCGATCAAAGAACAAAATACTTTCCAGAGTGTAATAACTCGAGCCCCAAAACAGTTAAACCAAGGGGCTGGAAGTTGTTGGAAGTATTGTCTTGGGGTCCACCCATCATGGTCGATGTTGAAGCTGTATTCACAAGATAAACAGAGATCATGCAGTATGAGATAGAATGATTTGAATCCCACTTTTGGTCTCTTTCAAGACACTCTATGAACGATCTCGCTTTAGAAAACACAAATTTTGTATATCAAACCCGTAAAGCTCTATGGTTACACAACATGCTGTTCAGACTCTTGACCCGTCACGCCACTCTCTGGTAGACGGCCAGACCAGACATCAATATCTTTGGCTCGTGCAAACTGTAAAGAGATATTGTCAGTAAATGTTCAGAAACTTTTGACGACTGTCGTGTTTCGGAAACTCACCTTGGTGCGGTATGCAAGCTTCCACGCAATAATGGGCACAATGAAGATGGGAATTCCAACGTAAGAGGCAACAAAGTCTGCAGTAGACCAGTTGCCCTTGAGGAAAACAGGGAATCCAGCAACGAGAGTAATAACGACAGAGCCAATGCCACCAAACCAAGCCGTGTAAGGCATCCAAGGTGCCTTCCATGGAAGAGTGTCACGGCTGATACCTTGGACCTTGAGAGCACGATAAAAGCGGAGGTAACAGAAGCAGAGTGTTGCCCATGCGATGAGGCCTGCTACTGTGCTGAGATTCAGAAGCCAAGAGAAAGCTTGGGCGGCACCGCCAGAACCAAGACCTAGCGATAGTTAGTTAACGTGAAAGCAACAGCATCATTGACGGGGTGGGACATACTCAGATATGCCAGGGGACCGAAAAGCCATGCAGTGATGACTGCAACCCAAGGGACACCGTTTTTGGTTGTGCGGCCAAAGAACTGAGGGAGTTGTCGATCAGTTGTCATTGCGAGAATGATACGAGACCCAACCCAACAGTAGGAGTTACCAGCAGACCAGGCGGATATCAGGATACAAGCATTAACAATCGATGGCAATACCTTGATACCAGCTGCTTGGATAGCTATAACCCATGGCGAACTGTTGGCATTGCCAGTACCAGACACGAGGTCGGTGTTTCTGGGATCGACGATCAAGCCGATAAGGAATGCGCCGAGGATATAGAAGAAACCAATGCGATAAGTGACGCGGTTGGCAGCCTTGGGAATGGCTTTGTGTGGGTTAACAGACTCGGCGGCGGTGATAACAACTGTCTCGACACCGACGAAAGAGAAGGACGCGTTGACAAAGGCTGAGAGGAAACCGAGAAAATGTCCAGTCGGGCCAGTGATCCCGTTGTAGTCAACCCAGGCGCCGGGGTTATTCCAATAGCGGAAACCGATGGAATCATGGTTAGGGCCACCGCCGGCGGTAATAACAATAGCGACAATGACAAGACCAATGAAGCAAAGAACCTTGATGGCACCAGTGACAACTTCAGTCTCACCAAAGAACCTGACGTTCATCAAGTTGATCCCAAGGATCAGAACAAGACTGACGGTGATGACAACAGCAGGAGTGATATCAGTCCAATAGCTGACTAGAACTGCTGCTGCTGAACATTCGGAGGCGATGGCGATGGTATAACAGTAACCGTAGGAGATTGCCAGAGAGAAGCCGAATGCAGGGTCAATGAAGCGAGTTGCCCAATGAGGGAATGAACCGGCAGTGGGTAACTATGGGTGGAAAAGTTAGGCTTGCGATAATGTGGGACAATCAGCATGTCATAGGGTGGACTTACCAGCGTTGCAAGCTCCGAGATGCTCTGCATCACACACCAGAGCACGGCACCAACGATGATATACGCCAACAGTAATCCCGCTGGTCCTGCGGAAGCATATGCAGATCCAGTCCCAATGAAGAGTCCAGTGCCAATTCCACTGCACAGGCCGATCCAGGTGATGTGGTAGCCCTTGAGCCGACGTTGAGTGGGTCCATGGCCTCCCTGGTTCAGGACAGGCTTCTCATCATCAGTTCCATATGCCTGTGCGTGGGACACAGGCGGAACACTTTGGATATCATCGACCGACAAATTAGGCGCCATGGCGTAAAACGAACAAAAGAGAGAAGTTGTTGATAGAGATGCAGGTGGTGGGACTCATGCCAAGACATTTAAAGTCGACGATATTTGATGCTTGGGCCTCCGATTGCGCAATTCGAAGTTTTCACGACTAGTCAGTCTATCCTCGTCTTTTCTTCAACACTACTTGCAAATGAGGAAGATAATGGGACCAAGGAGCTAGTAATGCGGCGCTTTAGCAGAATCTGGTTTGGTCCGAAGTCGGGTTGAACTCTAAACCTCGCAATTGCCGGCTTCTAGAACGATCAGCGGCCCATAAGTGGAGATCACAGCGAAATAGAGATTGGTGTCCGACGTCGCTAATTCGCCAATCTCTTCTTTTTCCTCAAGCTCTAGGAAGGGCTGATGAAGCACATCTCCCCCATATCCTATGCCATGGTAAATGTGATTGAGTAATCTGAGGTTACTCGGTTAAGTTCCTGGGGTAACCGAGAAAAGTACTTGGTGGGTTCGTTTCGACCCTGCTTGGTTATATGAGGACATTTCGTGGCGGAAGAGTAAGTAGCCAGATCACTGTCGTGCAAGAGAACCCAACTCGTCTAATTTGACTCAACCTCGTTCATCCAATAGCTCAGGAACTAGCGAAAAGCGAACACCATGACGTGCTCAACACTAGGGATCATTGAGGCGCGGGATGTGCTTCTTGCGCTCCTTGACGTCATTCTGAATAGCTCTACTCTCTTATCAACATCGCCTTAGATGTTTCCTAGATGTATAGATGCTGATTACTAACTCTCAAGACCCATTTTCTGCGTAGTAAACATCCCAAGCAAACCAATCAAACATGACATCAAAAGGCCGTTTGGTGCCGCGCGAACCCTGCCCCGGTGGGTTTCCTGTTTTGGGTTTGGGAAGTGCTTTATCCGTCTCAAGTTGCGAATCTTGGCAAGATGCTGCTTGTGTAGGGAATATGTCCGCTGGTAGCCATTCCAGGTACCTGCCTAGGTCCACCCCAATCTCGTCCCCTAGTTCTGCTTGCACTTGCTCAAAGTCTATCATCGCGTTGTTGCCAACAGAATTGTCAGTTTGCATCTCCCGGCTAAAAGCCTGGATCAGCGGTGGCTGTGTGGTCGGGAAAGGTCCTTGAGCGGTTGTGACGGTGCTACTTCGTTGCGGATCTAGCACATCTCGATGATCCACTTGTAGTTGAGCCAGTCTCAAGAATGCAGTGGCGATGTGCTCAAGCCGTGCACAGAGTGTAGCTAGTAGGCTCAGCTGATCACGCATACTTGAGTAATATGAGACTGTAGTTGATAATAGGTCAAGATCTTGTTCGACGGTTGCTGTGCTCAAGAAGAGGTGGTTCTGCACCAGGTGCTCAAAGACGACAAAGAAGGGTATAAAGGGAAAGTATAGAAGGTGCCTGTGTATCATTAATTAGCTATCTTCGGACAAGTAAAAGAGTCTAATCACTTCCACATACCAGATGATACCGTTGTATACAGACGCCCAATTTGATACCATCGAGGGTAGAAGAGAGATTGCCTCGCGGGCAGCCTCTAGTCGAACACCAGCCTTTGAAGGAACTCCTTTGTGTAAAATCATGAGAATATGCAAGTACTCAAACTTGACACTACTGATACCCAGTGACATCTCTCGTAACTGCTTAGGACTGGATGACAGTCTCTCGCTGTTCATGGTGTCGGTAAGAAGCTACGTCCTGTGTCAGCTATCCCATGTATTTATTCACCCGGCACAAAAACTGACCTTGTTTGTTCGGCTAAACCATACACCAAGTTGTGCGCTCAGTTGCTCTTGAGTGACAAGCGAGTACCCAGGACCCAGTAGTTCGAGAAGGCTTCCTGTTAGCTTTGCAAATTCCATGCGCGCGAGAAACAAATGAGCCCCGAAAAGTGAAGTTTTATCGTTGGCCTGCGTGTTTTCGCCAAGCTCACTATGAGGCTGGAAGCGCGTCAAGTAATTCGAGTCAGGAAGTGGAACTTGCGCATAGATTGTTGAGGGGAGAAAGCATGAACGGCCAAAAGCCAGAGAACATGATTTGTCGACAGCAAAAAGGAGCCAGAAGAGACTGAGACTCCGTTGCCGAGTCTCATAGTCAGGATGAGTGGGCGCATGAAGACCTAATGCCTCGGCCTGGCGACAAGCGTGTCCCACGAGCATCCATGATAAATTCGGCGAGGCATAATCCTCACCATGAATTGCCAGTAATATGAGAGCCTGAAGATTTATTTCGTGGGGCTCAAGGAAGATTCTGCTATCGTTGAGAGCCAGCTGCATGTTGTGGCGGTACTTTTCAGCTTTGGCGCTTTCGTCCGTCTCGTGACCGGAAAGTAAGGCGACTATCATGTAGTTGACATATACAACCCAAGCCTTTCGTGTGACGGTTTCTGGCTTGAACAATACTTGGGTGAGTAGTTCATCTGAGGGAGTAGTGAAGAAAGCATCACCCAGCCCAGCATTTTCCAAGAAACCTATGCATATCTTGTTACTCTGGTCCAATGTCACGTGTCTAAGCTTGACACTCACTTCCAATTAATTTATAACCTTCAGCCTTTGATGGTATATGGAACCCGTTGTTGATCTGTTCCTTGTCAAGTACGGCTGTTGTCAACGAATTCGACAGATATTGCAATTCATCAACAGCATGCTGCTGAACAGAAGTTGAGGCGAGACCGGCGCTGTTGATATGTGCGGATGTGTCCTTGAGAAATGAGAAAGAATGGGAATTACCAAGAAATAAATTGGGACCCTGATCAATCTTGTCAGTGCTGACATCCCGAGTATTTCTGTGCTTCTCCCCAGCACTACTGTTCTGAGTTGGATTAATGGCATTCACCGCCTCCAAAACTTTGATGACTGTGTTAGTCAAGGCCTGGATCGAATCTTCGACATTTTTTAATCGCTGATCAATGTTCTCGGCCCTCGTTTGGATTGCTGAAGCGGAATAAGAGGTAGACTCTTGAGTGTTGATGGTCCGTGGCTTTGGTGCTGGGTGATCTCTCGAATAGTCACATGTCCCAGGCCAGGGCTTGCAAGCACTGCATTTGGGCAGCTCTTTGGAGCATCTAGCCAGTCCACGGTCAATATCATGCGGTTTTGGAGGCCCTACCAACAGTTACTGGCAAACCTCACGTACCTGAATTTCTTGCGCCTACAATGTTCACACTGATCCCCACACTCTGCGTCAGCGATCATTTGCGTCATCGATATAGTGAAACTCACCGCATAACGAGCTAGCCCGCTGCTTCTCGCTCCAGGATTGCCTGAATCCATTGATCTGTTGTGTATGCTGAAGCGAAGTTAATGGGAAGAGCCAGAAAAGCGTTGGGAGGTGAATGAGGGAAGAGAAACAAAAGAGTGTCTGGTCCGAGAGCTTTCAATTTGATTGGTCACAGTCGGGGAACAAGTGCTTACTCTCCGAGCTCTGCCAATCAGCACCATCAGATTCGGAGATCCTGGACAGACCAGAGGCTAATTTAGTATTGTAGTTCATCAAGTTCATCCGACTTTGCTTAGCCTAGAAGAACAATTGATCGGAAATCATCAAATTGGTCCGTCTACGAGTAAGTGTCACCGTATCCAAATGCTCGGCCATTATAATTGTCCGCCCTTAGAGACAAAGAAAGTTGGTAACAGACTATAAAATGTCACGAACGAGCCTGCTTTACGTTTTCTTCAATACCAGCTTTATTTCACCATCACTCATCCTCAATCACTAGTCGAAACTACACCATCATCATGGCACCAAGCACAATCGCTCGAGCACCCGTCGCCATCATCGGAGGCGGTCCATGCGGCTTGACATTTGCGCGCCTTTTAGAAATTAACAACATCGACTACATCGTTTATGAGCGCGACATCGACGCTAAACCCAAGTTCATGAACCAAGGCGGTACTCTGGATATCCATGCATCCTCAGGCCAACAAGCTCTCAAAGAGGCTGGACTTTTCGAAGAATTTAAAAAGGCTGCGCGATGGGATGCATCTCGAGTTTGCATGCAGAACCCAAGTGGTACAGTCAAGGCTGTATTCGGAGAGGATCGTGATGCTCCTGAGATCGATCGTCTTCAACTTCGGAAACTGTTACTTGACTCGATCCCGGCTCACAAGATTCGTTGGGGTCATGGGGTCAAATGCGTCGAAAAGGAGACTGAAAACAACCTTACGGCCGCCGACTACGTGATTCGGTTTGTGAACGGTACCTCAGCATCTGGCTTTCGTCTTATTGTTGGTGCTGACGGGGCTTGGAGTAAGGTTCGCCATCTGGTAAGTTAAAATCCGGTTTCAGATTTCTTGTTCGGTCTTGACTAACTTCTATCCACTAGCTCACATCAGCCAAACCGGAGTATTCTGGCAAATTTTTCATTGATGGCACCATATCTCTCGACAACCCGAGCTATGCAGCTGCCTTGGAACATGCGGGACCCGGCAATATGCTGGCTATGGGGCAGGGAAAGATGCTTGCCGTTCAACAAGTGGCTGACCGATCTTATCGCTTCTACATGGGTATGAACGCACCCGAAGACCTATATCGAAAGCCGCTAAGCATTGAGAACACTGAGACGATGCGGCAGAAGTTTCTGTCCTCGCCAGATTTCTTTGCCAGCTGGGCCTCCCAGTTGAAGGAATACCTTGCCAATGCCGAGGGACCCTTCCGTGCGTGGCCCCTGTATCGCCTGCCCATTTCCGCGTTGAGTTGGAAGCGTGTCCCCGGAGTAACTCTTCTTGGAGATGCAGCTCACCTTTCCACGCCACTGGTGGGTGAAGGTGTCAATATGGCCATGCATGATGCGCTGAAGTTGGCCAAAAGTATCATCAAGCACTGTGGTGGACCCGAGGTACTCAACAAGGATATGGATGATGATGTGGTGTCCTTGGAAAATGCTATTGAAGAGTATGAACACGAGATGTTTGAGCGTGGGAAGGATCATACATCGCGCTGCATTAGCCGCGAGACCGAGTTCTTCTCAGAGAACTCGGCCGAGGATTTCATCAACATGATAAATACCATGATGGAATCCACGGGCGATAAAACTGAGAAGAACTCTATGGCTCAAGTTGATTAGGTGTGGCACAAACCTATGTTCTACTCTGATAAGAAATACTGTAGCAACGTGTTTCGTCAAATACAGGATGTATCTCCAAAGCTGTATAGTGCTCAGCCACTCAAGCGATCAAGATATCATGGCATTTTTCAACGTCCGATACCATGTCTTCCATTATTCCATGAGTGTATGTTTCCCCAATAACCGACCACATACCATCCGACCTTGGCCGCAAAGCCGTAGGAGTGAGAAGTCCTCGGACAAGGGCGATGCGATCACCAACCTCGATGGCGAGAGATGACATCATGCCCATATGACCTTTCTTAGTCTTGAATGCAAAAATGAAGTTCCAGAGATGTCTCAATCCATGAACGATTCCACCCATACTTTCCGCGGTCCAGGGGCATTCGATGGTACTCACCAGTTCCTGGGCCTCCTCCCCATGATCTCTCGTCAACCGAGGTGGAGAGGAATTTTCGAACTCAGTCAGCATCTGTCCTCTTTTAATGAACATTGCTAGTATGGCTCTGATCTCGGTGGCGGGAAGGTCTGTTGGGGGTTGACCTAGAGAAAGTGTTTCGACAATTGAGTCTATGAGATTTTTGCCTGTTGGACTGTATATGTCGCTTTCGCAAGAATATCCCCAGAACTTGGCGACACCAAAAAGGTTCTTGCACCACAAAAAGCCCCTCTCAGTAAGGTCCGTGTCGGGCAAAGCCAATTTCTCTCGAGTTGTGTTGAATATGTCGCTAGTCTCGACGATCTCGTCGACGAAGTAACCCTGGAGTGTTAAGATGCTACCATTGACCCGATACCACTTTGGTACAATGTCTTTGAAAGATAGAAAATCAGGCTCAAATGTCATTTCGAGATTTTCGTCAAGAGTCAGAGGCAAATGCATCGCAACGTTGACAAGTTGACTCCAGTCTGGTACCCAAGATGGTAGACCCGGAACTTTACCATCCTTTGCAGTTCTGCGTCCTGCAAATTCTATTATCACCAGCCATGAAAATCGAGCAAGAAATTTTTCAGCCACCTGCTGATACAGCGCAGCTACGTCTGAGTGATAGTCTGGTGTGATGAACGGAGTGTCAGGATCCCCAACCTCGTGGTTGCGTGCAATGCTCAGCAGCCCGTAAATATTATCCCGGGGATCGGTAGCTGCAGACTCCCAGTGCATACAAAGGAGCCAGAAGAGACCCAGACCAGCACCTTTTGAATCTGCAACGGCTCCAGTTGTTCTAACAAGACGAGTTGCTCGCATCACAGCACGTGCTGTTTCATCACCTCTAACTCTCATAGTCTGGCTGAGGATATCTGTGTGGGACGCGAAACACAGCGCTGTCACCAAATCTTTCCAAGACAGAATATTATCGCCGTAATATAGCCACGCTCGCTCGCCAGACAAGGCGACTTCCTGAATTATCCAGACCCGACTGAACCAGACATTCTGCAACAAGCGAAATAGAGGATCCCACTTGGCATTAAAGTCCAGGCGAGTAATATCGTCCAACTTAACGGAACCCCAGCGCCATGTGTCGTCAAAGTCTTGAAGATCATGCATTGATAAGGAGAGCTTCTCTGCGTAGAACTGGGCGAGTTGTACGAGTTCCGTGATCCTCTCTACAGCGAGTTCGGTATCATCTTTGTCGCTCGGGTCAAGCCAAACTTTGACTTCCTTAGCCTGGCTAAAGATCTTTCCCATAAGTGGTACCTGTTGATTCTTTTCGTCTACATCTTGCTGATTGATGCAGATCGCGTCGGCCCATACCGTCACGACACTGTCCACGTTGCGAAAGCGACGTAGCGCGGCATGCAGATTACGTGTGACGAGTAGAGACTGCCCATTACACGAGAATTTCTCTGAAGGAGTCTGGCCTCCCCAGGAATAAGAAAGCGCCGCGTATACAGGCTGTGACGAGAGGGAGACACATCGTAGCTGGCAGGACAGAGGAGCGCTTCCTTGACCGGGGTCAAGGTCAATAAGTCGGATAGTTTGAGTCTTAGAAGAATCGTGCAAGGGATCCTCGTATTTAAACATCATTGTGAAGGTTAATTCGGTAGTCTGGACCCATAAGATGCGTTAAAAAAAACTGTCTGGCGTAGGGAGGTTTGCTCCGATACCCCGCTGCAGAGATGTAAGATGCACTTTTGTGGAGAGGTTGATTCTTATATCACGTGGACTCTAATAATAGAAACTTGGGAGTGAAGTAGAAATCAGGCTGAAGGATTTGACCCTTGCGATTTCTTTTCAGCAAGTCTCTGTATCAAGCGGCTTATATCCGATGCTCAGACGCTCTAACCAAAGGTATCAGGTTCACAATATTAGCCCTATGTGAAAGAGTCTCAATTTCGTGTACTAATCTCGTGCACTTGTTACAATGAACTGAGAAATATGACAAAAGAAACCCAAATTCCTAAATGTCTGATGATTCTCAGTCGGCTATGTCCAGACTGCTGTCTGAAGAAGAAGACGACGACGAGCTCCACCCAGATGTTGATGAGTCACTGTCCGAAGGGTCTTCCGTGTGAGGATCTACAGCGTTAGTCCACAAACTGAGCAGATTTCCCAGCCCAGGCTTCATTGTCTCTTTGTCTGGAGACCACACATCTTCAAAGCCAAGCAGCTCAACCATCTCATGGTAAACCTTCTTCTTCTCGGAGTTGACTTGGACCGACTTTGGCGGACTCGGACCAACAGTGACTACGTTAGGAGGAGGCGCAGTATAGCACATCGGAGGCCCATGATAGGCCGGGGGCACGCATCCCGAAGGGCCCCAGAACTTCATCTTCAGAGTCACTCCAGGATGAACAAGCGATCTCCATGCGTCGGGGACGATTGCTACATCGTCCTCGGTATAGAAACTGTAACGTCTGTCCATCACATTCTTAGCATGAATTGGATGCGCCCAACTGTTGTTCAGCGACAAGCACTCTTGCGCCAGCTGCCATCAGATAATAATCAGTAAGGGTTACGACAAGGGTTGGAGAATCGAAGTATAACTTGCCTTGAATGAGAGACAAGACGCCCATGGCAGCTTAAGCTTTCTGTCAGTATTATCAAGTATGTGGACTGGCTGCTTCTCGTCGCCGAGTCGTAAAAAGAGCGTGATGGAGAAATCTGGCTCATAGGCAAGTCCAGGTGCCTTAGTGGGGTTGTTTATCATCAGGCCTACCAAGGTCCGCTCGTGGTGACTCCATTGTCTTGCCGTCGTGATGCCCGAGTTAACGGCTGCTCGTACACGTGGATCGAGTGATGTATACTGCTCAAGCAGCCCAGGAGATCGTCTCCACCTGCGACGGGAGTCCAACTTGGTGAGTGCAGCTTTGATTTGTTTGTTGTCCATGTCAAGCCTCATGACAATTCTGTCGGGGATGAAAGTGCAATGTGAGGTTATGTCGAATTGGAATGCCTCGATTTCTTGGCCTTCCCAGTCATTGGAGGTGCTCGAGGAAATCATGCGTTGGATCCAGCCTCGAGTAGCTCCGAGGAAGCCCTGCTTGAGCTGCTGCGGCTTTGAGACTTCAGTGCTAACATTAGTCTCCTTGGGGTCTGTGTGCTTGACCGGCTCGTTCTGGTCTCCAGTCTCAGTCTCTCCATTGGCAATCTTCTCAGGATTCTTGTCTGAAACCGAGTCATCGCCGAAGAGAAACCTGGAGACATCATTTGGTGTTGAGCATTTGTTCTCAGACCAAGGTGTGGAGGGTGCCACTGTGGTTGAGCTACAGATTGACTCCAATCAGCAAAACGGTTCGCTAGTGAACATGGGGAAAAGCCTTACGTTGATCGACTGTATATACTTCGCACGTTCTCAATGGACCCTCTTGACGACGGCGCCTCAGAAGGGGCCTTGTTGAATACAGCACGCTTCTTTTCAAAGTACTTGTAATACTTTGCTCGCCTCCCGGCAACGTTTTCTGCAAAAGTTCGCATAGTGTTCTCATTCTCCCATGCACCCGGAGATCTTGTCAAGGTCCTGAAAGAGGCAAGGTTAGCAAACGATAAGAAAAATGGGGGTTCAACTTACTGCATCTGAAGCTGAGCGATACTGCCAACAAGATAACGCAGCACAAGCTCAAACTTGATTTGCTTGAGTTCTTGTTGACAAATCTTCAGTCGAGGCTCTAGCCAGTCCCAAGCCTTGGAGCGGAAAACACTCATATTGGCCAGGCTAGACAAGAGATTTTCCATCTTCTCAGCTGGCATGTCTGTGGTCTCTTCATCACCACTAACGCTTTGTGTTTGTCGCGCCATTAGAATCAAGATGCCTTCGTAAATCCTCCTGCACTTGACTTTAAGCGAGTCAATATCTTGCATGCAGGGTTGTTTGTAGACATCTTTGTTCTGTTCGATCAGCTCACGAATCTGCCGAAGAGTCAAAGCAGTCGAGTTGACAAGCGACACTAGCTTGGGAAGACGACAACGAGCCCTGTAAGAGCCCTCAGAATGTACTTGTAAAGAGCTGGCAAGTTTGACGCCCAGCTCGTCCACGGTGACGGTGCTTTTGTCAGCCATCTTGAGGAGAGGGTCGGTCTGGAGAGAATTGATCAAGAAGAAAGTCGTGAGATTGGGGCTTGGGAGCATTCTTTTGAACTCAATTCTAGTTCATTTACTTGGCGTGCTGACTGCGTATAGCTGCATCCTTGCCGGTACCCCTCAGTGTCGCCAACCACTCATGGCTATCTTGGCTGCAATTCTGCCTTGCTTCGGCTGCATTAAGTGTTGGTACACGTGTCATGCATAAGCCACCAGGCTGACCATGGTGACTCAACTCCGACGGTCAAGAATTAGAGGGTATTTCTTCTTCATAAATGATGGCAATCTGATAATAGGACCTATCAGGGTCATTGAGAATTTGACACGAATCGACAGGATCCTTCTGTGTCTTATCGATTATACTGTGAGCTACCAAGAGGCGATACAAAAGGGAATTTGCGTTGGCACCTAGTACGCGGTACCTTGTATCTAATCAGGCTGTGGTGAGTCGGAGCTTTCGGCTGGCCCCCAACTTGAGAGCCTCAAGAAAGCAAGGATCATTGTTCATGAAAGGGCCTCAGATGTGGGTCAGAATAGTATGAGGTTTCCACCAACCCTACTGTAGGCACTTTCTTCGTGTGCGATGTACTGATCATGCATGGGAAAACAGCAAGTTCCACCTGGCAGGCTGGACATTTCCTGGCATAAATACCTTGTATCCTATCGTTTGTTTCAACTCGGGTGGCTCAGAGATGAATGCAAGACTCTAGAGTGACCAGAACTGTCTGAAAGGTGACGAAACCCACAAAGTTTCTACAATACTGAGTTAATGAAGTATTGAAATAGCTGATTGATGCTTTGGGGGCGCGTGACATGTTTTCAGAATCTGAGCCAACCAACATCCCACCATTCTCGTCTTATTGCTGCTGGTCTGGATGGGGGCTGTTTTCATGGCGCCACGTTGTCGCGAGATGCAGGCATTGATGGGGAGGAGGTCGCATTGGGAGCTATTGACTCTTCCAATGACGGCGATCCCCCGGGGTTCTCCCAGTAACTCTTTTGTGAATTTTGAACCTCTATACTGGAGTTGAGTATCAAGCTCAAGGACGGTTCAAAAGTGTAGCATTGTTGTTCCCTTAGGCCTAAACCCCTGGTCGTGGTTAAGGAGAGTTATGGCCAGCTTGTGGCATACGTAGCTGGTATCACAGAGCGGAGCGGAAGTCACGCCTGAACGTATTTTCATCGGTCATATTCGAGAATGGGACATCAGCCAAGCATACATCGTAAACATTGTGTAAAGGTACGATCCCAGCATGGGCAGCAAGGAATCAAAACGGGCGGCGGTTATTCTTCGGATTCTCGGAAATAGGCCCAAGCGTGATCGCGCACGTGACTGCATTTCCGTTTAACTGTTCTATCTTTCAGATCGAGTGTTAATAGTTTAACGGCTTCGAGTGCTGTTACATAAGACCTATGTTGGTTAGTAGGGAATACAGCTTTGTATATTACCCTCTTATTTGCCGCCTTGTTTTTTGAGGTAGATGTGACATAACCACCATATACATTATCACGCTTTTCGAATTCCTCCGATGAAACGTTCCACTTAATCGAATGTGGTTTTCATTTTTTCTGTATCCAGTATCTTTGTTATTCGCTGCTATGATTCTAGTACGCAAGAGAGTGCGCAGACGAGAGATGACAAACATTAGACTTTTACCTAAAGGCTTGCCTCCTGGAGTCCCAGTTGACATGGTAGTCTTACCCGTTTAGGGTAGCAAGATGACTGGCCACGTTACGCTCTGCGCTGTCTTCCTCCAGTGAGATCTTCCTTCGCTTCTTGCGATCTGCCCGAACGAGAATAATTCAAGGCAAAATATCACCAGCTATAGTAAGCCCAGACACGTCAGTAATAGAAAAATTGGTACTGTTGTGGGAAAAGAGCTCACCAACTCTGCCTTTTCTAACTAATCATCTCGCGTCTCAAATTTGCCAAGGCCTACCCGATACATTCGTTAAACTTCAGCAAAACTAGTTGAAAACAATCTGTTTCGAGGTGCTCAGAAAGAATGCATCGGGAAAAGCCTTTCGGAGTTAGGTTGTTCAGGCGATTAAATTTCATAAAAAAGGTCCTATACTAAGGCTGTGTATGCATGACGCGTGATGAACAGCTAAGGCGAGGTGGTTGTTCGCGAACAATTGAGACCAATCTAGTGATGTTCACACTGCCAATTGTCTTCCTGAGCTCTTGTCGGTAGTATTTTCTATGAACTCCAAAGTCGTTATTGATTCATCGAGTGACGAAGTTCATATTGTTCATGTACAAAAGCATCCTACGGCTAAGTACAAGGGAACAGCATACATATCAAAGATGCAGATACAACCCCAAATGAACAAGATATTATTGTCCAATTTTGAGTGAATGATCTTGGGCTGGTATATAATGCCACTCACCTTGCAACTCTTCCTCTCTATCCCCATCTAATCCCCTCCATTCGACAACTCATCTCTCAGCAAATCCACCTCACCATTTTGCACATCATTGTAGAAACCTACACTAACCCTAGTCCCGCTTCCAGTCAGAGAATGAGCGACCTCAAGGATCGGATGAAGGCCCTGGAGGCTGAGATGGCCGATCTTCGCATCCAGATGTGGGCCCAGGAGGCAGATTGTCAGCATCCACAACACTCTCTTCCTGAGAACAAACACAGCAACCCGGATTCGCTTATTTCATTCACCATCGCAGGGACCCCTATGCTAACCCGCCGAAACTCTGTTTCTACTCAGACTCTTCTTGAAAGTCAAGACGCTGGAGATCAGCTTGGTCCCGCCTCCATGCCAGACTCCATCAACACTCTGGATCGCACCGCTCAGCCCATTAATGATGTAAACATCTTATCAGGTGGTGAGTCCCCCAACAACAATACTTGCAACAATGTTTTGGCGGACAGCGAGCAGCATCAGGTTGTGAACCCCGGGGTCAGCTTGGCAAGCGACAATTTCGATTCTCCTCCCAACGCGAGCAACCCTCACCCAAAACTCTCCATTTCCATCGCTTTCCTCCACAAAGCAATTGTTGATTGCCGCAAGCCAGGAAGTAAGTTTGTGAGATCAGTTCTCCACCGTGAGCCTCTCAACGCCCAGGCTTCGGAATGGCCTGGCGGTCGTTTTGCGGAACAGTACACCGAGTGGCGCTGGATTCCTTTCCTGGTGTCTGGTGATGCTGCTGAACTTGTCTCCACCAACATCTCGCAGGGCGACATCGAGCTGATCTGCATGAAGGACAAAGCTTTTACTGAGATGATCAACGACAAGACCTCGATGTTCGAGGAACCCTCTCGCTTGCTCGATGTTTCTGTCCTTCTCGAGGAACTTCAACCCGACTTCAGCCCTGCCGAAGCCTGGGGATACCGCGTTTTGGCTTGGAAAATCCATGGCATTGAAGATGCGTTCTACATGGATCGACAGGGCCATCCTATTCCCGGTCCACTCTGTCTTCTACCCTGGCAGATGACTCCATGTGAGGACTAGGTGCGACGGGGGACGATGAGGTAGGTTTTAATTTCGGCTTGACCGGGCTTGGCATGAGGCAATCTTAGGTTTGTGTCCTCGCAGAGGTTTTCCCCCTACCAACCATGCATTTCCCTTTGAGACTGAGAAAAAATACCAGGAATATTGCAGAGTAGTGATGTGTTTATGTAGAGTCACTTTAGGTAATGGATCTAGCCACAACAGAAAGATTCTTAAATAGGAGTAGTCGTTGACTAGACTAATTATGCTATTATAGATTCTATCTCTTGTTAAGATTTATGGTGGTTCCCTTGTTCCCCAATGCCTTTGACATTAGTAACTTCCATTGGTGACCTATGAACTTTCGAACTTTCCTTCGATTGTACAGTCTGTGGTTCCTCTGACTGTGACTGGCGAAGACACCACTCTCTGGGCTACAGCTAACACCTAGCTTATTGTGCAACCTCTTTCACCAACGCGACGAGGCCCTGTATAAGCCCCTCCACTAACTGCTCTTCCACTATGCCTTCTTGCCACGTGAATCCGAGCCCCAATCTACCATCTCTATCAGACACTGTACTAATCTTTACCGCCCCAGAGCAAGCACTTGCCCTTTAGCTGAACAAGATGCCCTGTATCGGTCGATCTCTTGGGTCCAGACCTGGCGCTTCACTCAGCCCTCCCACATTACTCAACTCCCAGGCAGCCCAGCACTTCTTCCTAATTTTACTCTTCAACCAGCGGGTTAAGTCTGGCACATGTTTGAGATAGCCTACCGGCATATCCATCCTTTGACCGCTTAGTGTCTCATCGATGGTTACCTTTGTGCGTTCTGCATTGTTCCAGTTTGCAAACGAGTCTCTATGGTAGGTCTCACTGAACGAACCAACATAGCACCCGACTGAACGTTGATCAATGCCACCAGGTAGAAAACGACGTAATGACACGGCGCAGTCCCCTTGGATAACAGTATACTCTGGTGTCAACAGACGGAAGGTTGCTGCAGCGAGAAGAGACATAAACACCGCTGTTAACGACGCGTTTTTATCCTTGCACTTGACCCCAGGTCGAGTGAAGAAAGCTTGTGAAAGCTTGTGAGAGCTTGTGAGAGCCATGTGGACGAGAACTTGGTTTTGACGGGAAGACACTGTTGATTTCCGCTCCACCATTCCCGAGGCGGTTCGCCGGGATTCCGCTGTGCATGGATGGAGTCGGGAGAAGTCGGTAAAGAGATTATGGACTCTAATGGTGGAATAAGCTCTGCTTCACGAATAGGAGTGATCGCATACTGCCGTACCTGCTCGGAAACTGGCGAGCTCGTACTCCAAGTCTTCATGGAGGACGACGGCGCTTTGCGTGTCCGCAAGGGAGTGGTGTAAGCATAGACAGAGTGTAAATGATGATGAAGCCTGGGGGGTCGGCGAAGACGGTGATTCTCCAGTATGGAATCGAGGTGTCTTTGTGCTTGAAAGGAAGGTTATGTTCATTCATTATAATATCATCTAGCAAAGCATCAGTTGTGTCTTTAGGTGGGAATTGAATCGGCTTTCCGATGAACGTAACAACCTTATCGAGCTCAATTTGCTGAAGGCGCACAAAGTGGGTAGTGGATGCGGGAATGTCTATCGGCACAGCCGACAAGATCGGATGCTTTCTTATCAGAGCAGATAGGCTACTGAATAGGGCGGCTCGTAGCTCTCGACCATGTCGGTTGGAGTATGTAGCCGTGACACAGACATTGTTGTATATCCCGAGATAGCTGCGTGCTGTTGAGTACTGCTCTGCAAGACCTAGCACTTCCGCGTCAGAACATTCCACCAATACTATGTCGAAGCTTCGCCTAACAAGGGTTCTTAGTCTGGCTGGCTCATCAGAGCCGGTACCTGGAGGTTGCATCTTATTTAGTCGTGAAGTGGCTTGATATTTTGCCGACATTTTATGATGATGGTCAGTGAGCCGGCCCGGCTGATTGGTAATCAAGATGCCGGCCGTAGCCTTTGTGCCGGTCATAGTAACTAAAAATGAGGGGGCTTTCAGGGCACCAGCAAGCTCATGGTTTAGTAGTCGGCTACCGCGTAGATCCGGTTGATGTTTCAGTGAAGAAGAAGAATAGCACATCGCTTGAGAGGTGGGGCATGACGTTCTACGTCGCAGATGTGACGACTTTTATGAGGTCAATACTACACGGTCGGTTTCTGTGAAGATTTGGCATCTAATTTTCGAGAGTTAAAAATCACACAAACAAGGTAGGGAAAAGCCTGTCATAGTTCAGTCAAAGCCTTGCATTGTAAGTCTAGTGGGAAAGGCGACGGGGGCTAA
>JABEXW010000626.1:0-70535 GCA_013266185.1 Fusarium sarcochroum
ATCATAAATAGGCAAAGTATTTTTTAATTTCACCCTGTTGACTATCAGGTAAGGTTTCATATAAGGACTTAAAAGTATACATAGACTTTACTATACTTTTACAGTAGCGCTTAATCCAGTAAGGCTTTCGCCAAGTATTATTAGCGGCGGTCCGAGTTCACTTCATCTTTATCGAGCTTATGGGTCCTGACTCAGTGATGGATCATATCTCCTTGGAACCCCGGCTGCTTTAACTTCCCGCACAAGTGTAGATAGCCAATTAGATATTTGAAATAAGGGAGCCGCTAACTTCGGACTTCTGAAATTCCGTCCGGCTATTACCTAGATGGGTTGTAGTCGAGATTGGATTTTATTAGTGAGCAATAATGCTAGGTACGTTCGTCCCTTGCTTGATCTCACTGACGAGCTGACACCCGGGGTTACACTCGGAGAATCGATAATTGCCGAAGACGAATCATTAAACAGTGATCGACGAGACCCGCCGCAGACTGAGATTTTTTGACATGGAATATCAGCCCAGAGCCGGGTGAATACCCACAAGCTCGCCAACTACGACGCCATGGCTGTCAGATAGTTGGGAGAAAATTCTCTAGCATCCGCTACAGTGATGTTGATCGGACAAATGATCAAAAGCAAGAAGGAAGCCCTGTCGCTTGTGGAAACAAGGCCTAATACCATAAGCAGGATATGAGTACCCAAGCGTGAAAGTGAGCACGACGTTGGCAAAACGGTAAAGGAGACTTAGTTCGGCATTGAGGCGGATGTTCTTATTAAACCGCTGCGCTTTTCAATATTGGCCGATCGTTTCATCATGGCCTAGGCTTTATTCGCAAAACTTGATGGATATTGATCAGCTTGGAAATTGGCCTTCCTTGCTACCGATCTTACCTTCCTGACATGATTGAGTTCTTCGAAACATAGAATATCTAACAGCTTCTATCACACGGTTGAAATTTACATTTTTGAGAGGTGATGGGAGCGATTGGTTAACCCTTTCTTTGGTGTCCAAGCAGGACAATACCGTGAATAGGAATTAGAAAAGTGCAGGTCAATAGGAGCGAAAAAGCGCTTTAGGTTTGGATTAGCTGGACAGCACCAAGGATATAAATAAACAGTAAGCTTTAGATTTTGCTATGTAACTTGAGCTTAGGCTACCTCACGCCCATGATTTCCTAACCGACAATCTCTCTGTCGTGATGAGAAGAACCAACAGTTGTTCAACATCTGATTCCAGCCTAACAGAGTTAGTACTATCACTGATAGACTTGACATGTCCAACATACATAATCTTGACAGTTCGCAGACTATTAGAAATAGGTAATCTAGCAGCCGCGGATGCAGGCACCATTACAGCATCGAATACCCTGAACGCAGGCGGAGCACCCAGCCTGGCGCTCGGCAA
The DNA here is from genome assembly GCA_013266185.1 of Fusarium sarcochroum. Taxonomy (NCBI): domain Eukaryota; kingdom Fungi; phylum Ascomycota; class Sordariomycetes; order Hypocreales; family Nectriaceae; genus Fusarium; species Fusarium sarcochroum. The sequence goes on from JABEXW010000626.1 coordinate 1,403, forward strand.
GCTCAAACTCAGCTCGTGTGACAAGCTTGCCGGGAATCTCGGCCTCGGGGACAGCAGCGGCCATGGCGGCAGAAGCTGAGAGAAGGGCGAAGACAACAGAGAAGAACTTCATTGTGAGAATGGGTGAATGAATTGAGATGAGGTAATTGTTGATGAGTATGATGAGATTGTGTTTTAGGGGGGAAGTCAAGGTCTTTTATAGGCTGAAGAAGAGTTTCCATCAGCCAGTCCTCGGTGGCGAAGCGACGAGGATCCTCCAAATCTGATAATCTAATAAGATGATCAGTCGACAATCTGATAAGCGGTACATCAGTCTACCGCAAAATTGTCGTGGCTATGGGGTTCTACCAACTCGTATTAGAACCAATCACGGGCAAGGATCATATCAATCAGTGGGACACTTGGTATGTCATATACGGTCACTTTGATGGGTACCTCAGTGTAGTTCTCACTGCCAAGAGGGCTGGGGTGATGATAATGGATAAGCGTGAGGGGTTATTCTCTTGCCACGGAGCTCTTCCTTCGAATCCTTCGTCAGATGAGGGCCGACCGAGTATTCCCTTGCACAACTCAGTCAAATAGGCTAAAGATTTAGGGAAAACTGCGATCCAGATGTATGCGTGCGCCTTCGATCCTTTGCCATGGAAATACGCCACAGGATTCAGCGTGGAAATATTTTTCAAAGCCGGGAGCCTCGGTCGAGAGCTTTAGAGATACAGATAGAACAAGGAGGATGACGTTGCAGACTTCCTAGTGGAAGCTTAGCTCGCCCCACCGAAGGATGAGGCACGTAAACTAGGCCTTACGATGCTTGTCACAGTACCTGCACTGAAGATGCCTTGATCCTACGATCAAAATTGGCACTGAGCTCCGGGTGGCATTCACAAGCGGTATCGGATGTCACATAGATACCGAGTTCTAAGGATATACGACAAGACTTCCGCTAGTACTAACGGCGAATAGACACGATTGGATGGCATACGCCAAGTTTCCACACCTGCCTGACTGGGATAGCTGGAAGCAAGGACGGACAGAGGAGTTATTCGCCTAAATTTCAGCGTGGAAGTATTTCCGAAGGATTACCTTATCTTACTTTTCGGGGAACCAGAGACACATGTACTTGTTCGTCCATATGGCACTCGGTATGAACAATTGGATCATGTCTCTCAGTCATACAACCTGTACGATGCATACACCTGTTCAGAAGGGATGTGCGATGAAGCTTACGTTCTTGCTCATAGGGCTATGCGACTCGCCCAGAATGGCAGCTAACGAACACAGGCTTAGCCTAAAATGATATGGAGAGCTGACTCTAAACCTGGGTGCTCATTGTGGCGGGATCGGATACCGACTTCCGAACACATGCTACTGGCTATATTGCAGCTGATCGGCTCTCTTTGTTATTTCACTTACGAAGATGAAACAAGAGATCCTTAAATGTCTCAACACGTTTCCAGTCCCTCTGTCACACCATGGGGGCCACGCTTACTGGAGTCGTCGTTTCGTAGTAGACTAATAACATCGTTCGGTCCAGCACGATTATGCTTAAATTTGAAAGCGCGGGATATGCCGAAACTTTTAACATGTGGATCTAATGACCGTTTTTCACCGCCTTCTGTTTTGGGCTCGCCAAGGCCAGCTTCTATCTCATGTTTCTACCTACTATGCATTCTAGACTTACCCTACTTTGCTTGTTTCTCCTCATGGGCTTGCATAGCTATTCGCCACTGAGGACTTTGGGTGGTTCTAGTAATATATATGCGGTGGAGAGTGTCGATGTACAATTTGGAGCGCTTCGCGACGTTGCCCCGTGGTAGAGTGACACTGCTACCCTGGACCCGCGCATATTCTTTGAGCGATCAATATCGAGTGGCTACCGACTACTTTTAACAGTGATTTGCGAACAGAAGAATCCTCGGTTATATAAGAAACTCAAAATTATCACGATCACTATCGACTTCCTCCGACATCATAGATTAGGTATTCACGTAAGTATAAAGCACATGCGAATCTATGGTATGATAAAAAGAAGCGCCATACTATGAATGTCGTTTTGTCTCTGCATTTCGCCGGTCTTCTGGCCTGGTAAGATACTCGGACGAATATTAATCCGAGTCACTATGTTCCCAATCGGATAAGGGCTTATTCCAGTATCTTAGTTCTTACATCAATTAATATGCCGCTCAAATATTAACACAAGCTTCATTCTGCTTCCATCTGTTTTTGCCACTGATGCCAATTCAAGACAGTATGACCGAGATTGTAGAAATGAATACTGTTGGAGTCCTACATCCCTCACGGCAATTATGCACTCCCTGTGCATCTTTCCCGTGGCCGTCGCTTCCAGTTCGTGGCACGGCATGGTACGATGGCCATCCTCCCCATGAGTCTTTCCTGTCGCTCCAGGAATCAGCAGATCAAGGTTGCACACTCTGTCAGTTTCTTTGGTCATCTTTAGAAAATGACCTTCAGGTCACACGTCAAAAGGCAAAGTCACTCATAAAAGCGTCAATGACAATGAACATTCGACTAAATGAACACGATCTTGATCTTTGTTTCCGCATAAAGCATGAAAGTCTATTATTCGAAAGGGGAGCAGTAATCAAGTTGCGTCCTTTCGCTTTTGGCGAAACAAACCTCTTGAAAAATATGAAAAGTCGGCAGGTCAAAGGTGAGTCATATCTATCTCAGATATCTGACACGGTATCTCTTGCTAAATCGTCCTCGTCCTAGTATTCAGTCCAGATGGTGTCATTGATGACCTGAGGGATCTAATCGAGCAACAAATTCAACCATGGCTCGAGAGTTGTTGTGGACAGCGCCAGGATCATGAAGACTGTGGCCTCACTAATGCTACAAAAAGTGTGCCAACACGACTGGTTGATGTCGGCAATTCTCATGATCACTCAATGAAGGTAGTGGAAACGGGTAGCAACGCAGATATTGCTAGTTACCCATACCTGATACTGAGTTACTGCTGGGGCAAAGGAAATGACACCGCCAAGACAACAGCCAGCAACCTCGAGCATCGTCTGGGCGGATTCACTACAAATAAACTTCCCAAGACAATTCAAGATGCGATCACTTTAACAAGAACGATGGGGTTCCAGTACTTGTGGATTGATGCAATGTGCCTTATTCAGGCTTCGGAACACGGCCCAGGCGACTTTGAAACGGAGGCAATACGGATGAGAGATTATTATGCAAACGCTGAATGTTGCATTGCCGCATCACTCGCCAGCGACAGTTCGGAAGGGTTCATGACTCAACGCCCGCTTGCGAAATTTCCAATTGAACAGATTGGTATCAAGGTGTCCAAGGACTCTACCCCCGAATACCTCATAATTGAGGCGATTGACAACGACCCGAGACGGACGAAATCCTCCTTAAATCACCATTGATGCAACGAGGATGGTACTTACAGGAGTCATTACTATCACCCCGTATATTGCATTGGACCTTTCATGGATTATATCTGCAATGTCGAAGTTCCCATTTCTTAGAAGGCAGGGAAGAAGCATGGGTACCTCCTGAAACTTACCGACGTCCTAAACCTCGATCCATCCTGACAATGCCCGATGATACGATGCTCTCTTTCGAAGGCTGGTGTCAATTACTTGCCCTTTACTCTCGGAAACAATTAAGTTTCGAGACAGATCGTATGTACGCTATTCACGGTGTTGCCTGCTTGCTCATAGAACGCCTGGGTGTTGAGTAATTTAATGGTTTATTTCGACCTTGTCTTGGCCAAGGACTTCTGTGGTACAACGATAAAGGTCCGGCAGCTCAGTCCACAAGGACGCTCAACGCGCGATTGCCAACATGGTGCTGGGCTACTAACTGTCCGGTGGATTACAAAGAGATTTATAGCGAGCCCAGCTTTATACAAGACAGTCACCCACTGCGGCCGTTGCAATTCCCAACCTATCCTGGAAACACGGCGGTGGTAGAAAGCCCTGACCCTCGACTATTCATACGAGCTCCGTTGATTAAGATTACTCTGGGGAAGAATATTATTTGTCAAATCAAGAACAGGCATTCAGGCCAGCAGCTTCAATTTCAATGTTGGTACTATTTAGACAATTGCCGTAAGGCCAAAACCTCAATGCCTCGGACCCCTGACCGCGATGCAGAATGGGGGCATTGATATAATGCACTATGGATACCCATTGGCACACCAGTGAGGATTTGGCACAAGGTGGTAGGGTTGCTAGTGCAAAAAATGCCGAACGAGGAGAGTGGAACGTATCAACGGTTCGGGGTCCTGGAGATTGATTGGATAGAGGTGGATGACTTTTACGAGGAATTGGAAGACATCGTCTTGAAGTAGGTGACGTATTAGGAGATTCACGTTCATATACCAATGTAGGAAATAAAACAACCAGCTCTAAGTCAAAGCCATTGATCTTAACGTCTAAATAGCCGAGACTTGCGTTACGGCTGGTTCTTCTTGGTCGAAGAAAGATTATTCGCTGATTCAGCGACTGCGATTTTCAATATATAATGCTACTTAATTATGCTGTTGGCCTCAAATAAGGTATGAAGGCCTGCCTTTAACCTTTGGAAAGAACAATTTGTCTTTAAACCATTTCAATAAACAGACATGTTAGCCTGGGAATCACTATTAGACCACAAATTGTGGAGCAATGGGTTATATATGGATCAAGACGATCAACCAAAGAAATGCTTATATTGTCCTATAACTGGCAAAAAGAAGACTTGATGAGACTGGGACTCGAACCCAGGAGGATTGCTCCACCAGGAATGTTAGTTGTCAAGGTTAACCTTAACCTGGCGCCATAACCAACTCGGCCATCTCACCGATGCTAGTGTTAATATGCCGCTGGACACATATTGCAGTATCCATAAGCGTGGCGGATTGAGACTCCACTCAATCGATACTGAAAATTGGATATTCATGTCGGATCAGCCTTCGGGTTTCATGCCATTCTCTTGGTGTTGACTTCGTAATGAGGGAACCTGGCCAACCAGCGTCTCTCTTTTGATAAGACCAATCTAAACCACTACGTGCATACCTTTTCCTAGATGACACTATAAACAACGAGACTCTAAAACTTCTCTTCATCCGAAATAGGCCTAAATAGGAAGCCTAAAGAAAGATGAAGATTTATAATGATTTTATGATTTTCTCACACTAGCCTTTCAATCATTGTAATAATATTTGATCAATGTCGTCTAAACTTTTCAGCACCGCAGGTAACCTAAGGTAGACTGAGTAGCTTAATTTAACCACAATATTGCATCAGATGTAGATCTTCATGTGAAGAATTTGGTGACATAGTTGCTATTGAACTTGATAATCTGCTCTACAGGTGAACACGTTGGTGTGTGAGGCTGCAGTGAACTGAAGCTGTCCTATGAGTGAGACAAAGAGTGTACGCATATCCGCAATAGGACCACCACGTTGGGAAGACTCCTCCAAGCGCAGACGAGACCGTTACTGAGATTCTATAACAAAAGTGATAGCAGGAGCCAAGGGGTAAGATATTTTTAGAATCAATTGGCAGCGCATGACCTCTAGGCCTGGCAAAACCCACATCTAGCTACGGCACGGAGCATGAAAGCTATGTCTTGCCATGACGGATTGACCATTGTAAACTCAAAACTCGGCCCAGGCCATCACATATTTTATTGATTACAAACGTACACAGCCGCCGCAAATTATGAAGAACATCGCAGCTCAAATTAACCTCCGACAGTCAGCTCCCCATTCCTAGAAACATGTAGCACACAGCACAATCAAGTTATGCATGCCCAGTAGCTCTCCTCCAATAGCATCATACATCAGTTTAGCGTATGGCATACCCTTCGAGCCTAAATACCACAGGTCAAACAAGTAAAGTTCAGGCTTGTACTTGGACAGATCGATGTACGTCTCCAGCCACAAAAAGGACCAGGGGACCGAATTCTTGCGGACAGGCTTCGGATTGAGAGGCGGCAATGGCCCAAGAGACTCTATGGGGAAGACCCAAAACCCTACAGCAGGTTGAGGTGCATAATTGAGTTCTTTGAAAGACGTACCGGGATACCACCACTCTTCATCCGGACGTCGCCCCCTCGAGGTCACAACATGATCCCTCCACTGTATGTGCTCGTTTTTAACGAGGTCTAGGGCTTCTTTCCTGCTGCTAACCCCCAGCTCGTTCTGCCTGTCAAGACTCGTTAGTGCCACGGAGTAGTTGCAAGGAGTTTCAATCTTCAAGAATGCGACCAAGCTTAACCAGCCATGCACTACACGGACTGGGTTTCCTGTTTCAACGCAGAGTTGGCTTAATTCTGTCTGGACAACTCTGGAGTCTGGGTGTCTGGAGAAAGTGGGAATGGCGCCCAATATAGGGATCCACGGATCACGCCGGTGCGACCCCAGAGCCTTACGACCACGAGACGTCCTTTGATCCAACGGCCAACGCCTGAAACGACTATGCCATATGAAGATGACGCGTCGAAGTCTCAATAGCAGTTGTCGTAGAATCGCCGTATCTATCTCCCAAATGGCAAGACGGCGCATGTTGAACTCCAAAGCTTCCGTAAGAGCCAGGTTGAGCAAGCCCAGGCCGCGCGGATCGTGGATCCAGAGATCGTAAACGAATTTGAAAAAAATAATGGGATCCTCTGATGTCTAGAGTATCCAGCTCAGGATTGATGTAGAGAGTCCCATACTGGACTTGTTGATCGCCTCGGGAATACTGGCAGGGAAGGTGAACCCTATAGAAACGTAGGGCGCTGGATCGAGAATCGGCATTAACGCGAAACAGTCTGCTGAATGTGGGTTGTGTGACGAGGATAACGTAGTCTTTCGGAGTTTTTCGACCCTTGAGGCGATAATGGAGGTCAATGGCTTTGTGGTCTTCCCCAGGAGAAAGTAGATTTATCCGTAAAAGGGGTTCATGGCTAAGGACCAGTTCCCAAATCGCATATCGTGTTTCGGTAGGGAGCTTCGAGAAGTCATGAAAAGTACCCGTCGGCTTTTTTGGTAATGGGTTGACGAGGTCTATAAGTTTGTCAGATGGTTCTATAATGGCGATTCGACTTACGGAGAACTGGCGAAAGGACGTGTAAGTAGAAGAGATGAACATGTTTGTCATGGGGCATAGACCTATATTTATAGCTCATGAAACATTAAGTTTAAATGTGAGTCATTGAAAATGTCATTTCGGTCTAGGTTTTGTGAAACTCTATCCGGTGATACTTGTGCTGAAAATGTATAAGGTTACTCGTAAGCTATTGTCCCATAAATACATAGAGGAACAATCTCCATATGTTAATAGCATATGCTCATGACCTGATCGAAACATCGATCGTTACTGCTCCTGAGCTCTTTTGCCATACTGGGCATATCGTCGCACCATTTGCCATTTTATTACTTAGAGCTCGGTTTCAAATTAGGGTTATCGTTTAAGATTCTGTATTGGTGTCATCCCGTAACTTTCTTTCTTCATCATCCGAACACATTAGTAAAACATGCGAAAAAATACACTCTTTGAAGAATCATATTGTAAACATACTTTCATCTCGCTTTTGCAGTGTAGTTGCAACAGTAAGTGTGATGGTCGCTCCAACGATCAAAGCAACGGTGGTCGTATTACCCACCAAGAACCGGGGGGCGTAGTTGGTATTATAGGTGATGAGAGGGATCCAAGCATTGAATGCGTACCTGATGGACTTTGACTTAGTGAAATCGTTCTATTAAATGGCAATATGCTTTGCCACTAATTGATGTGCCACTTACGCAATGGAATTAGTTGTTCCGAGAATGAATTTTCGCTCCAAGCTATCACCAGCGCACATCTCGTTCACCATCGTCTAGAAAGATTAGCCGGCAACATGTCTGTAGGCGAATCACTCACAAAGAATATCGGGCCTGAACCTTGTGCAAATCTGGAGTGGTATCAGTATGCATGATGACGGCAGATTTGAGGTCATTAGATCGACTCACCCTGTCAGGTAGAACGAAGCCCATTTGAGTCCAAATGGCACACCATCCCGGATGGCAAGGTTCATGGCGGCAAAGAAACAAATAAAAAGGGAGAAGTAAATAATAGGCGCTCTGATCTGCAACGCATCGCTGGTCCAACCGTAGGCTATTGTTGTTACGATGGTGACTGCATTCGTTACAGTAGGATATGTGTTGACCTGTGCAACTGAGTACCTATTTATCGTATGAGCGAGAAAGCATTTTTGAGGGAAAATTTGCTTACCTGTTCAGACTTTTCAGCCACAAGTTCATGTAGCTACCGATGTTCTCGCTACAGATGAAGAACGTGTAATATGTTGTATAGACCCAGAAATGCCACTTCATCGTCACTCTCTTCAGTCCTTTTAGAGTAAATGGTTCTTCCAGATCGCGTCCGGCTTTCTGCATTCTGTGGAGAAAATACTCTTTCTCTTCTGGCTTAAGCCATTTGACTCGAGTATTGGACGGCAAGTCCGGCAATGCATAGTAGGCTGATATGTGTCAGTAAACGCTAAGGGGCGAAGGTTGTTGGCGTGGTAAATTTTAGGGTGGTAATTAGCGTACCCCAAAGTGCCATGGGCAATGTGATAACGCCGTCGAAGATGAACAGCCAACGCCATCCTGAAAGCCCATGAACGCCATTCATGCCATTATGAAGTGCTGCTTGCTGTGACACGTTAGATGGCCGCAGGAAGCTCTTGACAAGGAGCTTGACTAACCAGATAGCCGCTGAACATTGATCCAACAAAAGCAGTAGCGAAGAATATACAGGATCTTTTGGCAAGCTCTATGTATTGTCAGTTCCCGCCATTCGCTTCGGCCGTGAAGATTACTTACCTCGCTTCGTATACCAAGCTCCTAATACTGTATGGACAGCCGGATAGAATGTGCCTTCTGCTAATCCGACCTTGTTGTCGTCGAGAATCAGAGTGGAACGTGATAAAAGGATGAGGCAAGCACTTACAAGAAATCTGCATGCATATAGTTGATGTGATGTTTGAACTGCGGCTGTTGCAAATGTGACGACGACCCAGAACAATTCCCAAGAGGGACACCATATGGACAGGCGAACTGAGAAGTTTTGTCAGCCCAAGACAGAAAGCAGGACTTCAGGCGAAGGTACCTCTGGTACAAATGAGCTGCGATGGAATTTGTGAAATGACATATCCACTATGAGCGGTCAGTAGGATATTTTATAATGCACAAAGGCGGCGCTCTAACATGGTCCACATAGTCGTGAATGTCTGATACTCGTTCCCAACAACCGGGAGCTCTTCTTTCATACCGGAAACATAGGCATTGGCTTAATCAAATCAGTGAAATGTCCGTTGAAAGACCTTGGTTGTTCTTACAAAGATTGTTGGTGTTAAGATTCTTGCTAAAGTACGCCAGACTCGCCCAAGTCAAAATGAAAAAGTCAAGCTTCGCAATCATTCGACGCTCCTCTGGGCTTCGGTCAAGGGTATCCCAGAAGATCTCTCTGATTCGCTTCTTAAAAGGTTTCATTTCGGGCTCATCCTGGATATGCGATGTCGGGAATGGATGCGTTGACACCACTCCGGCTTGCTTCGATGGTGGTTCCATGGGCGCGAAGAAAGGCAGTAGTAAGGTTGAACTTGTAGAGGTCAATCTAATGGAAGCCCGTGAACAATCACTAACTCTAGGCTGGAGCTGTTTTCTAGAGTCTTAAGACTATTAGAAAATCGCCCTTGGTTTTATGTAGCCGGGTTTAACTGCTCAAAACATTGCAAAATCCGGGTTCTTATGATGCCATCATCCTTCAAGCACGCAATCAACTCCATATCAACCGCATGTCTCCCAATGAAACTCATCGCAATTATACCTCATAGCAATTAAAAGTCCTTTGTAATGAAGATCTGTGGGCTTCCCCTCACCCCAAAAGTGACGTGTTTGAGATCAGAGATAACGCCATAGTAGTTCGACCTTGGTCAGCATGGGACATTGACAAATATCGTCTTTCTGATCAAATGCACCAAACGATCCTTTCTGTGAATTAAATGCCGGAACGCGCAGCAATATATTTATGCTCCTAGATACTTTAACTCATCATGTCTATTCAATCCCATGTCCCAGTAAACTTGGAATATGAATATCCTAAAGGGCCCAAAGAAGATCGTGAGTGAAACATGCCCTGTCAAAGGCTACCCCGCTGATGTTCTCTCGTGTTCAGTCAACTACGCCGATCTTGAAGCCCTCGATTTGACAAAACTCAGTAGTCCTGAGGGCAAGCGTCAATTATCAGAACAAGTAGTCGGCTTCATCAACAAGAAGGGTACGTGTTCGGGTTTCCGGCGTAGTTTCAAAGGTGATGTCAATTGTCTCACATACTGCAGGATTCTTTTACGTCGTGGGTCATGGTTTCTCAGACGAGGAGATCCGGCGACAATACGCTTTGTGTCAGGCCTTTTTCGATCTCCCTCTTGAGGAAAAGCTTCGGTATGAGTGCGACACAGCCAGAGGAGACTTTCGTGGGTACAAGCCTCAATCGACTGGCGATCTAGCTGGCCGCGACAACGATGAAAGATACAACATACCCAAGTTTACCCCCGAGCATGAACGAGATCATCCCCCGTTGATCACTGACCACTTTGACGAAATTCGTAGCTTTTCGCTCAAGGTGCACAACAATGTTCTGCTCCCACTACTCAGACTTTTTGCTCACGTTCTCGAACTTGATGACGAGGAATACTTTGTCAAACGCCATCGATACGAGGCAAAAGGCCTAGAGTATCTGAGATACATGCAATATCATCCCCGATCAAAAGAAGAAGATGCCAAAGTCAACAATATCTGGGCCCGTGGACATACTGACTACAACACATTGACTTTTCTGTTCCATCAACCCATTGCTGGCTTACAAGTCCAAAATCCTGGGGGAGAGTGGCAATATGTCAAATCACCCCGGGATGCCATCATTGTCAACATTGCCGATGCGTTGGAGTTTATGAGCGGTGGCTACCTCAAGAGTACGATTCACCGAGTTGTCAGACCGCCTGAGGACCAAGCAGAAAGACCTCGTCTGAGCTTGATCTACTTCGCTCGCCCAGAGGCTGACATCAATCTCGAACCCGTATCAAGTCCCTTGCTGCAACGATTGGGCTTGCAAGACACTAAGCAACAGTTTTCTCACACTGTGACAGCTCAGCGTAAGTCGCTTCTTTACCATGGTGTTTTGATTATATTCAATTGACACTCAATACACAGAGTGGGCAGAAGCGCGAATCGCGAAAGACCATAGGTTCCGTGTCGGATTGGTTGACAAGCCCGAAAAAGAGATCATTGCAGGCGTCGATCAAAGGTTCTTTGACTGAATGTCTTGAGTGTGGCGAGAATAATTCACTGTTGTGCTTCGTATGCAGTATCTCAATTGATTTTCCCGGAACGTGGGGTAGTAGTGGACGAAGGAGTCGCAATAGCCACATCTGTACAGCGAGATAGGGGTCTACATGGAGCCATAAGACCCTGCGGTGGGTTAAAATCGCAGTGAAAAAAAAGACTAGTTGACGACAGCACAGCGTAAGCCGGCTAGATGACGGAGCAGCGTAGGGAGAATCGATCAATAAATTGTTAATCTTCAAACTCAGAGCGCTCATTTGATACCCTACTCGTCTGACCTTGTCTTTTAATCATTATGCAAGAACTGGATGAATGTTGTGTGTCGTGTTCCAATGGCCGTAGTGGGGAAGCCGCGTCGAATTCAAGGACTTGCTAAGAAAAAAGCCTCGGCCGTGTAAACCAAAAGAATCGGAAGATTAAAATACCCACAGCAGATATAAAGTCTTTGCAAAGGCTTAAAGAATACCTGTACTAAAGATCTAGCATGGATATTCAGAGTTTACTAATCGGAGTAAATGGTGTATGATATTTAAGAGGGGAAAAGTTATTACTTATCCAGTGGGCTTTGGAAGTCCTAGGGTAGGGAAGATTTGAATTTAGGACGACTCGGGACGGCCCGGGCCAAAATAAGTCCGCCCGAAACTCAATTTATCAAACCCGATCGTTTCTATGTTATTTGCTGTCTGTTGGATTCTTGCTCTTGTGGTTGCCGCTTTACTGTGAAAGAAGATTTTTGTCTTTTGTGTAGAATATCTCACGGGATCACGTCATGCAGAATCAAATACAACATTCATATGTTCCATGTTTTCAGCAATTTGACTATGCCTTTGATAGAGATACCTGTGGCTCAAGCGGCTGTATTAAGCCATTTCGCCCTTGAAAATATTTGAAATGGCCTTTTGACAAATTCGCCTGGTTAATGACCTCAATATTCCCACATATCCCTCCTGAAAGTTTAGCCTGGGATAACCGGGTTGGGCCGGTTTTAACCATCTTGGATCAGTGGGGAAGCTAATGCTTCATGGCGTAGGGCGTATGGCGCGTGGCGCATGGCGCATCAGCGGCACCACGACGAACCCCTAGGGGCGCACGAATGGCATCCGGTAAGACTCTTATCTCCGCGATCGGCATTTACATAAACCAATTCTGTGGCCCAGCACCAAGATATTAATTAACGAGCCAAATTGAGCAGTATTAAGAGCTAGCCTATCTGCTTGAAGTTAAGGCACTTGAAAGAACTTATTTCCTCATTCTTGTTCCTCGACCATCTTTCCATCTAAAATCTCTAAAGCTACCGCACAGTTCTCATCAACAAGACCACATTGACGCAAGACACCGACACTATGGGCACCCACAACAAGACAGTACTCATACCATGGGACCCTACCAGCGAAACACATTTCCAGCGGATGTACGACCAGCGAGTTGCATGCGGTTGGCGACATGAGGAAGTGGAAGAGTGGAAGAACAAAATGCTCAAGAACGAGAAATTCCTCTATTGGATTGTACGCTACTCCTCACAGGCTACCTTCGGTACTGCATTTGGATGAGTACATTGACGTGTTGTAGACATTGGCTGATGACCTTGGCCAACGCGAGGGGCTGTTGACCATGCATACTGGCCAGTATCCTAAGGTAAGTAATGGAGTAAAAGCCAACTCTAAGTTCTCGGAATGACTAACTGAACCCAGGAAGCCGAGGAGCTATTAGATACAGCGAGCACAGTATATAATACTCCGCGAGAGCCAACGAATCGTCGATTTCTACCCATCGGCCACATCTCGCTCGAATTACTTCCTGAGCAGAACGAGCGTCTTCAACTTCCTCCTTCAACTATATGGATCATGTCGCTCTATATTTCATGGTATGTCTTTTGGCAGACCGATTCGGGTGATTGATGAGCTGACCATACCAGGACACTGCAGAGCGCCGGGCTTGGCCGTAGCGCCATGCTCGCGACTGAGCGACTCGCTAAACTTCCACCATTCAACCGCAACGTCATCGCTCTGGACTGTGTCCAAAAGCATTTCCAACTCGCCGACAATGATTTCGGGAAACCACCCAACCGTTCTAGGGGGACTCAAACTGCAGAAGTGCGCGCGACCGAAGAATGGTACGCACGTCAAGGATATGAGATTGTCGAGAGGGTTGATCGAGGGTATGATTGGAAAGATCCTATGTCGGGAGAAGTAGTCCCAGTACCTGTTGTCTACATGGTTAAGAGGGTGTTGTAACAAGGAGATCTTTCGAGGAGCAGGCGGTACGGCAAATGATCATGACACCTAGAACAGATGACAAGATAACTTGGGAACTTTAGCCTAAAGTATAGCCTGTTATATGCCAAGTATGCACTAATCATTATAGCAATGTATTCTCAAGTATGGTAGATGTCCCGATTATTTGTCAAGCCATCCTCGCCTCAACCTGTTCCATAGTTCTCAAGGACGTAATCAACGTCTTTATCTCCGCGACCAGACAAATTAACCAATATCCGCTCAGTTAGAGGCCGTTTCGCCGCCAGATCTATGGCAAACGCCAAAGCATGGGCGCTTTCCAGAGCAATAATTATTCCCTCACTTTTTGCCATGCGGAAAAATGTGCTGATAACCTTGTCGTCGGGTATAGTTGTAACAGATAAACGACCAGCTTGGTGAAGCATGGCCATCTCCGGCCCAATGCCTGGGTAGACCAATCCAGAAGCTACAGACGAGACTGGAGCAGTTGTGCCTTCGTCATGCTGTAGTACGAGTGTCTTTGCACCATGTAGCATTCCTGGTTTGCCGTACGATAATGTCGCTGCATGTTCGCCCAGCTTTTCAGATCTACCCAGCGGTTCAACGGCATGCAGAACCACGTCGGCGTCATCAATAAAGGCAGAAAACATGCCCAAGGCATTGGATCCCCCAGCGACACACGCGATGATATGATCGGGTAAAGTGCCGTCGGTGAAGGTGAGAAATTGCTCGCGGGCCTCTAGGCCAATCACGGACTGAAAATCCCGTACAATCAACGGGAAAGGGTGAGGTCCGATGGCCGACCCAATTGCATATAAGGCATGCGCCCGTTGCTCGACGTAAGCATTGAATGCTGAGTCACTCGCCTCTTTCAACGCAGACTGGCCTGCAGTTGCTGCTACGACCTTCGCACCAAGTATTTCCATACGGCCAACGTTTGATTTTTGTTTCTCAGTATCAATCGCGCCCATATGAATCTCGCATTCTAGACCAAAGTAGGCGGCTGCAGTTGCGAGAGCAACCCCATGTTGACCGGCTCCCGTTTCCGCAATCAGCTTCGTCTTGCCCATTGCCTTGGCGAGCAGTGCGAAACCGACGCAGTGATTGATTTTGTGTGCACCCGTGTGGTTCAGATCTTCTCGTTTGACATATATCTGAGCACCTCCAACCTCTCTAGAGATGTTCTCTAGGTGATGTATAGGTGTTGGGCGTCCTTGTAGTCCGACACGCACTTTGTTGAGAGTGTCGTTGAATTCTGGCTCTTGGCGAATCTCATGATACTTATCGGCAAGCTCTTTAAGTGCCTGATGTGTTTCAGGTGGGTAATAGTTGCCCCCAAACTGACCGAAGTAACCCTCAGGGCTGGGATGGATTCCAGAGTGAGGATGCTGAGAAAACGTCATGGCTGATTTGACCGGGAACGAGAGGCCCTAGAAAGATAGACCAGGAAGTAACAAAGACGATGGGCTAGTGTAATGAGTTACGACTCTTTCAGACGCAGATTGGATTTATGCAGATTGTAAGCGATGCATACAATAATTGAGCCATGTAGTACAGTGTCTATATATATATCATTTACGGTTCTCTGGTTCAACGCACTGAAAGGGCCCTCACGCCACACGTAGGGTGCAATCTGACAAGTACCGTATTCTCCGAGTAAAATGTGTGGAGACAAGAACCGATTGAAACCCAGGCAAAATGTCTTTGATAGGTTTAGGGTCATTACCTATAGCAATTTTCTGCTCCACAGTCTCGTAGCTTAATTACTGAGAGAATACGGTAGGGTGCAACATGACATGTAGGGCGCTAGTTGAAACCAAGGGTGCAAGTTAGTAGCTCAGGGTTAGATTTCAATCACTGGCAATCCAACCGTATTGAGAACACACACACGTGTTTTGTGCACTGGTCGAAGGCAGGTCCATATATCTTATTGGAATACAAATATACCGGAAAAACGATTGAATCAAATCATAAGGCGAGACCCATTGGTTACTACTCGAAGGCTTTGTGAACTATGATAGCATCTCTACATCCACTGATTTGACACTACTAACATTTCTACTTCCAATGGTAGCTAAGTTCACCTCGACTAGCTTAGCTTCGTTCTAGCTTACTTTGAGCAATTATACGTGCTCTCCTTCGGCCCACTCACATAAGTATAGAGTTGAATCTAATTCCAACCTTCAAACAATTGACTTTGCCGTTAATGCTATCATATAATAACTATATCTTCGAAGTGTAACACCTGAGAATTGGTAATTTCCCCAACTACTACTTCATCAAACATCACGTCACCAACAAACTCATAGGTTATCGTGCTAGCAGGAGACAGACCTACCTTCCTAAGAACGAAAGGAACCTTTCCTCCAGGTAAAAAAAAGACAAGATCACCCATTCTTGCCGACTCTGGCCCAATCCCCATGTGTCCATCTTCTGTGCGGATGACACTTCTGCCCAAGGTCGCCATCCTAACACAACCATTAAAGCCTCGTGTTGCTTCCTTACTTCTTGCTGGTAGCGATTCTAGCTCTGCATGTGAGAACCACTCGGTCCATCGTTGGTAAGCCTCTGGAAAACTGTGAGAGCCAAAGTTGCGAACGATGCCTCCACAGATAGTCTTCTGAAAAGCCTGTTCTCGCTTGTCTTGGACCGTATCCTCATAAGCTGAGACCTCTGGACCTATGGGCAAGCCAGCTAACTGGCGCCATTTATCGATGAGTGGTTTCCCTTTAAGCGTTGAGCCGGGGGCACCAGTAGGGTAGCCAGGCGCAGTAGCCTCGATCTTAGCGATCTGCAGGCCGCGAGTTATGACACACCCTGAAGAGTCAAGTCTCCATTCTGGCGTCATATCTCCTGCTTTGTCGAGATTGAGCATTTTATCTGTCCGTTCAACGAATTGCAGATGATAGTCATCGCCCATCGTCGCACCCCAATCTGGTGTCCAGCTCGGCAGGTCTTCCGTACGGTTTCGGAGGCCCGGACCGTGTAACACGTGGCTCAGTACGTCTAGAGTCTGAGACTTTTCGATGAGGGTCATTGCTAGATCCCTATATAAAAAGTTTACTGGCATAGAGTAGTCCACTGGTAGTGCGTTCTTGATGTCGGAACCCGGGAGACGCAATCCCATTAGGCCAAATATTCTATCGTGAGGATTTGAACAATGCCGTGTTCGAAAGAGGCTAATCGCTGTCAAGAAGTCTGTAGTGTTAAATTTTCCAATGCCACTAATGTCAATCAGATGTTTCATCCGGACGATAGCAGCGAATAATGTCAAACCGCCATTGGCTTCACTGGGGTTGTCGATGAAACCGTGGATATTTCCTTTTCTAGCTCGTCCCGCAGCCCAACAACATCCTTTTTCATGGGCTATCCAGGTTTTGCAGCTATGTTGGACTACTTTAGCGTTGATCAAGCGTTGGCCGCATTGAAACCTAACCTCCTGTGCTAGCAGGAATTCTTGCACGGTCCAAAGTCTTGTCCACCATGGGGCGGCAAAAAAGCCGATGAGAGAGTCTTGTACCACCTTATCAGCAATGTTCAGGCCCAGGACGGTGGTATGAGGTGAAAGAGATGGATCAAAGTGTAGACCCGGATCACTGGCTGCTCGCTCGATGAAATCCAATCCCAAGTCGAATGGCACAGACTCTGGGGACAAAAAGGCCAGCACGTATGTTGCACGGGAGTAAATATCACCCATCAATGTCACTTGCGACGCCCGCTCGTGCTGGTCCTCCTGGTTGATACATAGAGCATCGACCCAGAGAAGTTGGTCGAACCTGGATGCAGAAAGAGTTTGTATTACTTGGTGAAGGTTGCTAGTTGCTGGAATATCCTCTTTGGAGACGCATAGTGGTGAAGTTTTCGTTAGATCACCCCACGCATAGGAGAGTGCGACGAATGGCGGTAGGTCAGGGTTCGTCAAGAATACACGCTCAAATGATAGTTTCAAATGAGTGTGTTCTTCGGGCTGCGTGATTTCGCGTTAATCCAGCCCCCAAAATAAGCCAACCTAAGTGAAGTAGCACTTACCGAACCGTAGTCCAAGCGAAGAAGCCGGATTTCATTGGCTTGCAGAGCCATAATCGCACACTAGGACGACGTGCACCGATTGACGAGTAATGGATAAAGCAAAAGCAGCAGATCAACGCGTCATACGTGTTTTTCAACTGAGGCAGATCCCGGTTAATATCAGTACCTGAATATTAGTCAGCCTGTAGAGATCGATATCATTTGCTAACGCTAATAAATACCTACACTCAGATAAGTCCATCTCTAGGCTCATCAAAACATTATTTCATCTGTCATTAAATCAGCATCTTATTAGACAATAAGGGGGACTTAATATTTTTTAGCACGAGCCGTTTTCGAAGATGTCTTGGGAGCCATAAGCTATATTTAGCACTACGACTACATAGGCAGCAGAGCTAGAAGAACCTAATATGACTTAACTCAATGCCAAATAGATAAAGCATTACGGGAATTCTTCAAGGCCCGTAAAGGTTTCTAGATCAGAAACGATCTCAATCTAGTGGCGCTTTCAACTGGTATTGTAACTCTAAGCATAAGAGTAATGTCGGCAAGTCACATGAAACCAGCCACTGGTATGTCCAGGCCACTAAGTGATTGATGCAGACCTCGCCCTCTGTGGTGTAATAAATCATCCAAACTCGTTCGACAATACAATTTCCCACCCCTATACTCTACAGATCATCATTCGACAACTCTCTAGTTAAGGGCATGTTTTGGGAGTGGCCATATGGTGGACCGTCGGGTACGCAGCGTGAGTATTCCCCCTGTGCAATGTAATATCCAAGCTGAACTTGAATGGAAAAAGAAAAAGGCTCAATTACAGTCGATTCCAGACTTATTATATTATGCTTACAAAGCCTTTTCCAACGAAACCCCAAGATGTACTAGTCTATGCATATTGTAGCACCCGGTGATTATCATGACGAGGACTGGTAGCTTCTTTCATTTACTATCTAGTAGATCAGTTAATAGTTTAACTTCACTATCTGATAGTGCTGCATCAAAGAAATCAGATACCACTCAATTAGAGCGACGCTGGTTCGAGCATTATAATACAAAAGCTAAAATATTCAGCCTCAGAGGAGTCTCTTCTAAGTCTAGCTCTAGGTTCCAACAGCAAGATCAGCTTCTTCAATGCATGAACGAGACATCCCAGGAAGAGGCAACAGGCGAGGTGTTCTGGCGGTGTTGAATCTTGACCTTGATATTGTCCACAAAAGTGAACCACCACCAACGCGGAGCCCACACGTTATCTTCAGGGTCAAGCTCGATCTAGGATACGTCAGTACTTACAGCATGAATTATGTTTCATCTTTATGCTCAACTTACATCAAATCTGGAGAATAAGGTAGAAGTCATCTTGTGAAGCTCGACAGTAGCCAAGTTACGGCCAATACAAATGCGATTACCACTTCCAAATGTGAAATCAGCATCTTTCATCATCTTAAGCCGGGCAGTATATGCGTCATCGGTCTCATCCTTAGCTTTAAGCCAGCGTTCGGGACGATAGATCTCTGCATCAGAACCGTAGATCTGAGTGTTTCGTGATGACACCCAAGGATTGATACCAATTTTTGTACCAGGGGCAATGAAGCGACCATCAGGCAGCGTCAAACCACCAGAAGGAACAACTCGCTCCAGAATACCACCAATAACGGGATGCATTCGCTGACCCTCCTTGATGACAGCGTTGAGGTAAGGTAGATCCTTTGTCTCGGCGTACGCGGGAGGGAAAGACAGGTTAGTCGCATCAAGCTCCTCGCGAAGCTTTGCTAGAACATTGGGATGCTTGAGAATATTGTACGTGATGGACTTCTGAACAATGGCGGTGGTATCGGCGCCGGCCAAGACGTTCATCATGAGATAAGAAACAACCTCATTGTTAGTCACGATATCAGGGAAGAGTTGCTTGGCCTCGAGAAAGTTATCCAGAAAGTCCTTTCGTGGGCGAACTTCCTGCTTGGCCGCGCGCTCAATTACGCGCTGGTAGCTGTATGCAGCGGCATGTTCAAAGGTGGCGAATTTGATGGGGCAGTAGATATTTTTGCCCAGAAGCCTGTCTAGACATGGCATTTGACCAATCTTGAGAAAACTATGGTCAGTCTTTAACTTTTTGATATCAGGTTCGGGAGATACTTACACAGCCGAGGTAGCGCATAATGCTCTCGCCAATGTGGATGGTATTCTTTACGTCGGTTCCAGATTTGAGGAATCCCATATCTTCAGAGAACGTCACTTCCCAATCGAGATCCCAAGCACCTAGCAAAACTATTAGCATCGCCCAGCAATCGATTGTCCTTATTGGGGCTCACAATATTCAATCCAGTCAGCAAGATCCGCAATCTTGCCCTTGTTGTTCCCTTTGACAAAACGGTTCTCGAGTTGTTCGCATAGTAACAAGACCATCTTATCTGCCAAATGTTCCTTTTCCAAAATGGTATTCATGGAAAAAAACTTCTGATAGGGCTTCATGTATCGGCCGTGGAAGGCATTGCTCCGGGTGCTAAACACATTCTCGAGCCTCATGCCATTGGACATGGCATCTGCTACTTCATAAAAGTTGCTCTGTGATGTCACAGGGTTACAGTCAGCCTCAAAACAACTACAATACATGTAGCCAACGCATTAACTCACCTTGACAAAATTACCACGAGTAGAGTAAACAGCTTTAAGAAGGCCGGGATCACTCAGACTGATCATGTTAGGTCCGATACGAACAGCTGGTCCAAGCTTCTTATGCAGCTCTTGATGAGACTGAATTTGCGTCGTCTTCCAGTAATCCCATAGCCGCCATAAATCAGTGAACTTGGCCCAAAAAGGACCAGGGAACGATTTGAGAGGAGATGTGAGGAAAGTAATGAGGATGCGAAGACCAAAGAGAGCAAGGCCAAGGCACAATGCCTTCGCAGTCAGGCTTTCCAGTACCATAGTAGACGAGATGATTTGAGTCCAAAGCGAAATAGCAAAACCTCAAAAGAGCAGGTCTTCAACAAGAAGAGATCCCAGTGAGCACAGAAATACTCGACAAGATCCGGGGGTTCCGAGCAAAGACTATTAGAAATTGGGGGACCTCGCGTTGAGACCTTCACATGGCTATTTGTTTCTGAGTCAGATCTGATTTTGGAGGATATTTGATTTCAAAGCCTGACACGCAGGGTAGTATCGCTTGTTAGGATCCATTACGGTATCGCGTAATCCGGTACTGAAGGACGTTGACGTCCCTGTAAAAAGGGTATAGGGATCGTCTGTCCGCATGACTAGATCAGTCAAATTATTTGCGACACAAATAAAAGAATGTTGGAAAGGGGGATGCTTGGCTACCATGGCCGAACTTGCTGACACATTTTGCTGGACCCTGAGGCAGATGATCACTCCAAATAATACATGATAAGCTTATGTCCTATGATTAATGCGTTCAAGACATCTAAAACCCTCATACTCTATGCTACATAGTAGTGCATGAGCTACAAGGGAAACCTTCCGTAGCGGCCGCAGTACTAGACTAGGCGACGGCCCGGACTGTTCCCGCGTAGACGCGAGGTAACGTTTGCGGATAGCCGAAGGAGCCATAAAGTGGTTCTTCACTAATCGATTGCGGCTCATTTGTTATGTACCCTGAGTACTCACCGGATACTCCGCTCCCGTCCCTGGCATCCTCGCACAGACTGAAAATCCCAACCCTGGCACATAAGCTTTGGTGAAAAGAACGGTTTGCGTCAACGGAGATAAAGTGAGATTCTCAAACGTCGCTTGCTCAGTTGGGACGTCTCTATTTGTCTGCTGAGTTAATATGTGGATGATACTGTCTGACCCCCACGCTTTAATTGGGAGCGGGAAGTGGATCAGGAGACGACAGAACGTTTTTAAAGCTCCACCGAATAATCGTCACTGTTAGTAACGAGAAAAGGATACCCAAAAGCTGTTGAAGAGCTAATAGGGCTGAGACCAGAGGGACATATCTTATGGGAATATTCTAGATAAGTAGCTGGCCACATACCACAGTGAGAATCATGCTTTTTAGTTATCATTAAGCTATTGATAGTCATGACTGTTGTTTCGCGTCAAACTGACCCTGACTAGGATGCTATTCCTTCCGAGGCCAGCCGTGTCTTGTACGAAAAAGTTGAAATTATATACTTGGCATCAAAGTAGGAATCAATTCCTTGTCCTGGACGATCTCATCTTTAAGGGGAGCAGGTAACAATGAAGCATCATCCTTCCTTAAGCAAAGAATGGCTGGTTTTCGGTGGCCGTTTACTTGAACCAATTAATGATCCAACTTGCTCCACCAAAGTAACCGAGGCGAGTCTCGTAAACTAAAGATGCTTGATCCGACCCATTTAAAGTTGCGTAGGGCGCAATGTTGGTAGGTACTTTGTCCGGTAGCTTACTCGTTACTCCGTACGGAATACTACGTAGATGAAGCCAAAGTCCTTCAGGGGTGCCGCTAAGCATGATCCTATGGCTGTGCAGCCTACCACATTTCGAGACTCTTGTTGCTTTTGCCTGAAACTTCCCCGATGCAGAGCGGAAAGGATCTTCACGGCAGATTGTTTATGACCGGGAAGCCGATCCTTAGTTCCATCAGATCCTGCGGTTCATGCGGAGTATGCTAAAGAACTGCAACTCGCATGGTTCCTAGTAGCTTTCAGCCCATCTTTCTCCGTGACTCTGGGGTCGTTTGGTAGGCAGTCCTGGCAGTATGTGGATAGTTGCATCCTTACCCTTCAAGGGTGACGATCGTCAGGGAAGATCTCTAAGGGGTTTGTGCCTGACATGCGAGTCTGCCAGGACTCCTTGTTCTCCTCTTGCGCGATATGTTTCCCACGTGGAAAGTGTGATGGATCAGGCTTTTTACTCTGCACGTTGTTTCTGCAGGTCGTCCGAATCTGCGCTCGCTCGCCGTCGTCTCTGCGGCACTTCAGCTGCGTAGTCGTGCATTCTACCCAGACAAACTTACTTACGGCCGCGTGACCATCATGAGTTCTTATGGAGGTAGAGGCCCTACGATCAATGCGATACTATGGACCGAATCGGCCATTGCGATTATCTTCGTCGCCTTGAGAGTTTATACACGCAAAGTCATTCTTCGTAGCTTCGGACTAGATGATTTCTTCCTCATCATCACTTTGGTAAGTGACTATTGTTTCCAAGATCCGACCGCTGCTAATATCCCGCTAAAGGCTCTCCTGATTGTATACGCCACCCTGATATCGGTTGGAGCAACGTTCGGCATTGGTCAAAAACGCGACGACATTTCTGATCATGACTACATTGAGGCGATGAAATACGAGTTGATCGGCCAAGGGGTGTGTATTTTCAACATCGCTACGAGTAAGGCTGCTGTCGCCTTCTTCATTCTGCGGATCGTCCGTGAGACAAGGCACCGCATCTTTATCTGGTTTTGCATTATCTCGAATACCTTATTGGCGACATGGACGACTATTGCCGTCTTTATCCAGTGTTTTCCCATATCAAAGGTCTGGAACCCAATGGGTGTCGAAGGAGATTGCTGGTTGGACTTTACAAAAGTTGGCATCGCATGCTCAGGTAAATGGAAACTCTGCAGTGTCTGAAGTTGAAAAAGATAGGCTAACATGGTTTTTCTAGCCTATGCCGTTGCTATTGACTTTACTCTAGCTATCGCCCCCTGCTATATCCTTTGGGACCTCAATATGAAGCGAAAAGAAAAGACGCTGGCACTTTTTGGGCTAAGCCTTGGAGTTTTGTTTGTTATCCCTAAGTTATTCTCAACGTCATGTTTGCTGACCTTTTTTAAGCGCGGGTGTCTGTGGCATATTGCGCACCACGGCATTAACCAGTCTCCGATCATTCGACGAATACATCTGTATCCTATTACCCCCGCTCTCACCTTGACGATGATACTAATCAAGTGACAATCTAGACGATACTTCCAACATGCTTATCTACTCCGGCACCGAGAACTTCGTCTCTGCAATTTGCGCTTCCATCCCAGTACTCCGACCATTATACATCAGACTCCGCGGCTATGGATCCTCAGGCGATTCCTACCCTCATCGCAGCTACCAGATGAACGGTTTTGGCAGCCAGGACGCAGGAACTGCTTTAGGTGGTGTTGGTGGAGATAGAGAAGGAAGAATGGCAACTAAGATCTTTGCCGGAGGTCGTGATGCTCATAGGATTTCTCCGGATAATGCGAGCGAGGAGACGATATTGAGAGAATCCAGGAAGCAGCGCGAGCAAGGGATTCAGGTTTTTACAAAGACGGATTTCTCGATTGAGTATTCGAATGGCGGAAGATCATAAGGGTAGTTTTTTAATGATACGGGATATTGAACGGTTGCGAAACTTCTACAGCTATCTACCATTTCACCGTCCAGACGCGCGACTGGGGCTAGTGAACCAGGGTCTCTCTAAACAGTCTTGTCTTATCTTTTCAGTGCGTACAGCCCGATATGATGATGAGATGGGGATACAAACTTCAGGTACCTCGTGTATAGGAGAAATACAAGATTGGGTTGGAGCCAAACACGTCCTAATCGCTCATCGTACAGACTGCCTGGCCGATTTTAGACTCTTACAATGGTGCGACCGCAAACAGCATGATAGTCTGATTGGCAAAGGGCAGGGCCAACAAAGACAAGGAAAAGAGTGACGAGTTCACTTGAGGGTAAGGCATTTATGGTATCATCTTTAAACAATGCTACTTTTTAAAAAGAATTTCAGCTTTGCGTTGATGTGGCAGATTTGGCGCAGATAGGTTCTCATCACATCAGCATTTTCTTTTGGTGGTATTCTGTTAACGTCGTAACATTCCCTAGAGAATCACAAGTATCATCATGCAATTCTCTGACCGAAGTAGAAAATGCGCATCTGTATGCTGTGCATTCAAATTCAATCCAACACAATTCTTTGATAACCATACAGCCAGCAAAGGCTCGAAAGTGAAGGCATCATCGTGGGTTGTTTGTGCTCTCAGAGAATGCCAAGCTTGGCATTGTGGCTGTTGTAGTTATTTGGGAGGGTGTGGCTTTCGGGCAATATTCTGTGGCGCGTCCGAGGGTGACTAATGATTGTCTCAGGCTTGATTTTAATGCGCGGGCTGAACAAAATGGTAAAGCGCAAGGGCATAAAAGTGGGACACGGAAGCCCGGAATAACCACTGCCCGAATCCCGCTATAACCAGGATCCTTCATGTCTAGGGTAGGAAACTCTCTCTATTACAACAGGATTTGACAACGTAGAGATCTTCTCATGTCATTCAGTTCACCTTTTGCGCGCTTAAAAACACTCGGTAAGGATGTTTTTCTATCTAGTTATAACTTTTATTTCTTTTTTATTCGGATTCTACTCTACCTTTGGAATTTTCAAGTCCGGTAACTTCATGTTGTGATAGTAGCAAACCCCAGTCTTGCATACTCACGACCAAACTAAATTCAAGCTCGCATGGAGTGAGTCAGCTTGCCGGAAACATAACGAAAGACTAAGTTACATTTTAGTACTATTAGAACACTATAGTCTTGTCTTCAGATAAAAGTACCTTTTCCATCTCGCATGTACCCATCATAGAGGTGACTTTCCGTCGATGATGCGGCCGGAATAACCTATAGCCGGATCCTGTCGCGCTTTTGGTATCCCCCTACCGCGTTCTGTCACGCGCCACAACGACATTCATCAGTATGAACTCTCAAGGTGTCAGACCAGACAAAACCCAGAGACCACAAAGACATGTAACAAACTGAGACGAGACTTGCAGTATCAAGTCTCAACGCCTAAGTTCTAGAGAACCACACCAAAGAACCCAGGGGCGATACTTTAGCCATTCGAAGGACAACCGCCAACGCATTATCTATATCAATCGCGAGTTGAAGCACGATAAAGGGAGAATTGGAACTCGAGGAAGATAATCTGCGAGATGTCTAAAGGCGCAACTTGGAAACGACCTGAGGTTTCCATTTCTTTTTACCGCCATAGGTTCCCAGTGGCATTTCTGGTATTTAGAGCAGCCCTCAAATGAAAGGGCTTCTCGGCCCAGCCGGCTAGTGGTGCTGCAGATCCCGTCCCGTACCCCTCCGCAACCGGAAGGTTGGTCGTGACGACGTCGCGTCTGCTAGCCTAGAAGATATACACTTTTACTGGTTGTCTTGAAAAGCCTCCAGCTCGCTCGCTGTCTAGCAGACACGTGGCCACGCAAGCCTTAATCAGGGCGGCCCGATCTATGCCACGTTGTAGCGTTGAGGGTCAATGATGTCATTCCCCCATATCCAATTTCTCAGATACATTGTGGCGTTCCAACTGGTCCCCTGTCGGCAGCCTTGATGTTTCAATCATGACATGCCGGCAAGACAGGCTAGATTTTGATGTGATAAACGACGTCGTTGGATTTACAGACACTGTGACAGTGCAATAAGATCCTCAGCTTAAATGATCCTCGCCATTTTGGCAGTGTCCTCCAGGTAAGTTCCGAGGTCCGTCAAGCAGTTGGGTTCTAAACTCGGCATAGAGTGTGCAATTTAATTGGAATGAAGAAGCCCAGTTCAGCGTTGCTTGGCAGTAGCGTTCCATTGTAACCCATAAAGTATACCAAGATCATCAATATCCGACCGACATCCGATATTTCGATGAAGGCTTAGCGAAACACAAAAAGGACCGACACTGGAGTCACCCAGTCTTTATACGAGAGTGTTATTGGATGTCTTGGCATCCGGGGTGATGGCGTGCTTGTTTAATGCCCCGAGTGTACCCATAAAAACCCATATTAGCTTCCATTTGGTTACCATCGAGTGTCTCAGGACTCAATTGTAGGATTCAGGATTCATTTAGTTGAGAGCACAGCGCCTAGTGATGTTGATCTTGTTGTTGATCAATCCTCCTCCTCGAAACTGATCACGGATATCCTAATTGGGAAAGTCTTCCACGCTCCAATCGTCTCAGTAGTCAATGAATACACATGGAGAGAAATACATATATAAACAGAAAGTCTTGGCTCTTCAAGCATGGTATTGTTCCAAGACATCAGATGCTACCAAAAATCCAGACTTGATTTGACTGCATCACGAAACTTGTTAAAAACTTTGACATTCTTTCATAATAATGTTCATCAACTCCGTCAAGGCCGTAGCCATTCTCGCCGCAGTCGCGGTAGCTACACCATCGCCCCGAAGCCCACTTGCGAAGCGATTTACCGACGGAGAAGACTGCACGGGCGACGAAGTTGCTAGCTCAGGGCAAGCTGGGTTGTTCTTCGCAGTTGATAGCAACGGTTACACCGTTGACTGCGATGAAGCCGGCGACGCATCTGAGGCAAAGTGAGTAAACTGCTAGCCTTGATCACCAATGCCCTACTGGCTTGTGTTCCAGTTCCCAGATTTCTCTTCACCTCTAGAAAGGTCCGCAAGATAGGGGATTAATTTAGCTAACCGTCACCAGTGGATACAAATGTTATGTCTCCAACGAGGACGACGAATCCTTAGGGGACTTTGCCAAGTGCCCCGGTGACCCAGCCCCCAAAAAGAACCCTGATGGAACCGATGTCAGTATTGGAGAAGCCATCATCGACACGTATTGCAAGAACGCTGGGTCGCCTGCGTGGGCTAACATTCCCGGGTGCATGATTTTCGGGTACTATGAGGCGCAAGGAAACCCTGTCAAAGAAGCAGAAACAGGTGCTTATGGCATTTGCAACACTATCTTCTCAGGAGCTTGCACGTGGTTCACCGACGTTGCCTCTAACATTCAAAAAGGCATGGACAGGCCTTGCGTCGATGACCCTGGGTCTAACGCCTGTGCCTTTGCCAACCCAGGAAAATAATTTAGTACTATTTGATACTTGAAATGGGATATCTTGTATTTTCCTATCTGTTTCCTTATTTAGACATAACATTACACTTACCTACAACTACCTCCCCGATACTGGCTTCGTAACCTGGCTCTGTAGGTCAGCTTGATACTATCTTCTTATAGTGGAAATATTAGTAGTCCCGTCATGCATATTCAATCATGAATAAAAGACAAGTGGTCCCTTTGTAGAAAAACGAATGCCTTATGGGGCTTGATGAGTATAAGTTTCCGATCAGAGTCAGAGGATAGGACCGAGGAGCTAGACGCGTTGTGCAACCAGTGATCATGTGCGCAAAAGACATGATACCCGGTGTGTAGAAGGTAGTTCCAGGGTCTGATGACGATGAGTGTACCTTTGCCGAGTATCCCTCTACATCGTCCGTGTCGGCGCTTGGATGCTCGAAATAGCCCTCTCCTTCGAGCATGACCCTGGCATTGAAATAGAAGGGGTGATTTTCCAGCACTCACTACAAGTTGAGTGATTGGGAATAAAGAGTTGCGATAAGTCGTACTTTGACTAATTGAGACGTATTTACAAATGAACGACACAAGTATGGCACTCGATAAAAAACTGAGGGAAAGAGTTACAGTTGCCATTGGTGCTTTTAGGAAATGCATTAGGTATTTAAGTGACCATGGCTTTTTCAAGCAGTGACCGCCAAGAGTAGAGACTAAATTTGGGATTCACTTGTGATTAACATCCTTGCCAAACCAATCTTCAATCAGCCGCCCTATTCAGCGACATATTAGCAAAAGAGTTGCATTAAAACCAAGACTTGGGAGACAAACGTTATCCTATATAGAGCCTTGACGCTATTGGTGCGCTAATGATCCGGGGGTATCGGAGCCGGTACTCGCGAGTCACAAGATGATGCTTTGTCGATCTCTTTCTCTTCGGGTGCATTTCCCCATAGCTCCCCATGTCTAGTTTGCGGGGTTATTGTAGCTTCTTGTCCTTGGTCTACCCCGGATTCTTACTCGCAACAGCTCATGCTTAATACTCGCTAGGGAAAATTATTTCCGACTTGTTGGTCGCTCTAGCCTGAACCTTGATGCGGAAAATGGAATGGTACCATATCAGCTGGACGTTCGCTTCCGAGTGTAAATTACGCGACGTCTTATAAAACCATGCTTGGGATAATGAGGGTGTCACTCATTTCTCCCTCTCTGTTTTTCTTACAGGCATCTTGTACTCATCATCGAACCACATCAACCAAAGAAACAGCGGCTACATAGGTGCGATACCATGTCAGCCAAACCAGAGACTGCTCCTGCAGAGCATGAAAAGTCAGATGCGCTCCATCGGGATTTGGTCGAAGAAGTAGCGCCAGTTGAGGTTGCTCATGAAATTGCACATGAGGTCGAAAATAACGACTATTCACCATGGACAGCATCTATGTTCCAGCTCTACGGTGTGCTCATTGTTGCATATTGCTGTGGATGCTTGAATGGATATGATGGTAAGTTATTCAACAGAGACTTTCGCTGCACATAGCTAACTCATCCTTCAACAGGTAGCTTGATGGGAGGTCTCAATGGAATGACCTCTTACCAAAACACTTTTGATATGTAAGATATATATGTGTTCATGTCAAGTATTATCCTAGCTGATGAAATACCAGGACAACTGCTGGCTCAGCCACTGGCATTGTTTTCATGATCTACAACGTTGGTAGTATTGCTGCAGCGCCTACTGTTCCATTCACCACCGATCTTCTCGGACGACGCGCTGGGATGTTCACTGGATCTGTCATCATCATCATAGGAACTTGTATCCAGTGAGTCTACAGACTTTGCTATTGATGGCTCCAACTGATGAATAACTACAGGGCGACGGCAAAGGGCATGCCTCAATTTATGGGTGGAAGATTTCTTCTAGGTTTTGGGGTCTCATATTGCTGTATCGCAGCTCCAACGTATGTGAGCGAACTCGCTCATCCGAAAGTTAGTATCCCCACCATGTTACAAGACGTAAAACTGATCAGAATACAGTGGAGAGGTACACTCACGGGACTCTATAACTGCATGTGGTATGTGTCCAATGATCCTTATTTCGACCCGTTGGCTGATTAGTGAAAGGCCTGTCGGAGCCATTATTGCCGGATGGGTCACTTACGGCGCCGCCTTTATCGAGAACGACGATGGCTGGAGGATTCCTGTATGGGTTCAACTGGTGACTTCTGGCATTGTGTCGATCTTTGTCTTCTTCCTTCCTGAGTCGGTAAGTGAAATATGTTGATACTTTGACAGAAGAGAACACATCTAACATTTCCTTCGCAGCCTCGATGGCTCATCGCCAATGACAAACATGACCAAGCTGCTGCAATTCTGGCTAAGCTTCACGGTGAGGGCTCAGTCGACCACCCAATCGTCCAGCTCCAGATGAAAGAGATGATGGCTCAAATTTCAACTGAGGCGTCAGACAAGAGATGGTGGGATTACCGTGAACTCTGGAACTCGCACAGCAACAGACGACGACTCATTTGCGTCCTAGGAATGGCTATCATGGGCCAAGCATCCGGAAACTCGCTATCGAGTTACTATCTTGTGACCATGATGAACACAGCCGGAATCACCGACCAGAAAAAGGTTCTTGCTCTTAATGCTACCAACAGCGTTCTTGGCTTGATTGGCTCGGTCATTGGTGCCCGTCTTACAGATCGAGTTGGACGTCGACCGCTGCTTATCTACAGTATCATTTGCTGCTCTGTCATTTTCGCAGTCATAACTGGGACATCCAAGATGGCGGTAGACGATAAGTCCAATACTAACGCAGCCAACACTACAATCGCCTTTGTCTTTCTTTTTGGTGTTGTTTTCTCTGTTGGATGGACCGCTCAGCAAAGCATGTATATCGCCGAGACACTTACCACCTCTACTCGAGCTAAGGGAACAGCACTAGGAAATTTCGCATCTAGCTGCATTTCCCTTGTTCTGGCATACTCGTCAGGTCCGGCATTCGAGAAGATCGGCTACTACTTCTATCTCGTTTTCGTATTCTGGGATCTACTTGAGGCTGCTTTCATTTACTTCCTCTTCCCAGAAACAAAGGACCGAACACTTGAGGAGCTCAATGAGGTCTTTGAAGCCCTTGATCCTGTTAAGAAATCTCTGGAGCCTAGGAATGCTGGCACGGTTCTAGCCACAATGCAACAGAACCAGGAAAAGATTACTGAGGTGTAGGAATCGAGATAGTTAGCAACGACTCCAAGTCAAGCATTCTGATAGTCACATAATACTAAGGAACTCTACAAAATACCTGTATAACTTACAATTTGCACTATCTGTGGAGGCGGAGTGAGCAATCGAGATCAAGTTAGCTCACATAGTAATATCCGAGTCAAAGGATCCTTTCGAATTATTTGTCGGAAAACTCCGAGCAAGGCACGATTTGACTACCAGCTTGAACGATGAGTGAAGAGGCGGGGTGACCATGGGTCGAATCCGAAAAAGAATGCCAGTGTCACTGTGAACCAGGATCGTGATCATACCATCCCCACCCGGACCGGATACCCCCGAGACACGCTTCTTCTCCTTCCCTACCCCAGGTATTCAATGCAACTCTAACCTTGGCCTACCCCGCTTTCGGTTCGGCCTACCGGTCATACTGTTCTCCTATAGCAAGTCTGAGTGAGAGACTTTTGACAAGGAAGACCGGAAGCTAAACGTTAAAACGGACGAGCAAGGATGCTTTAAAGGAATAATATCGTCGATCAAAACTCATGTCATTTGCTTGTGAGGGAGTACTGTGTACTTATAAACTTAGTTTAACGGCTACTTTTCGAAGTACCAGTGACCCTGCCTACACGGTCTGAAATGCACTTTCGGCATACATTTGCTATTATCCCGATGCCCGAGTCGATGTGCTAATCACCTGTTTCGACGCTCGCTGCCTCGTATCCGAGGTTACCTATTTGAGAACAAAGTTTAGGTTCAAGCACTTAATAAGGGCATCATGTACTCTCTCAGAGCCATGACGGATTCCCTGTCTCTCACCGCGAATTCGAGACCTTAACCGACCGAAATCCGAGTTGTTGCGATGCCTCGCTTCTTTTCGACTCTTTTCGCTGTGCTCACAGCTAGCAGAGTTTCTGCGTCGCTTGATATTGTGTCTGGAGCAACATGGACTGCGGTAAGTTCTGTCTTGAGTTTGTGGTCTCTTGGGCCTTCATCAAATCTAATCTTCACTAGACAAACACCGGGGAGCACGTCCAAGCTCATGGCCATGGTCTCATGTAAGTCGAAACCTAGACACTAAAGTCACAAGCTAACTTAGAAATAGTGAAGTTGATGGCACCTACTATATGATTGGGGAGGACAAGACAGATGGTACCCTGTTCCAGAATGTCAACTGCTATTCCTCCAAGAACCTAGTTGAATGGACCCACGAAGGCGCTCTTCTTTCCCGAACTACTGAGGAGGGAACCGATCTTGGACCCGGGCGCATCGTCGAAAGACCCAAGGTCATCTACAACGATGACACCAACAAGTATGTCTTGTATCTTCATATCGATAGCCAAGACTACAAAGACGCCCGGGTCGGAGTTGCTACCGGTGATAGCGTATGTGGAAAGTATACCTATCATCGTAGTTTCAGACCTCTCGATAGACAGAGCAGAGACATGGGACTTTTCAAGGATGATGATGGATCTGCTTATCTCTTGACTGAAGATGTAAGTGTTAACCACCTGGAATGATACAGAATAGGACCTGACATGAGACAAGCGCGAATATGGAACACGAATCATGGCTTTGTCAGATGATTACCTCAATGTCACTGATATCACCTACGAATGGGAATACTTTGCCGAATCCCCCGCAATGTTGAAACAGAATGGCTACTACTACATCTTCGGTTCCCATCTCACCGGTTGGGATCCCAACGACAACGTAAGGCCTCTACACCTGTTAGGACTAGGAACCACACTAACGTTAGTATTTGATAGGTCTACAGCTACGCCAAATCTATATCTGGCCCATGGTCTGAGTGGACAGAATTCGCACCAATCGGATCCAAGACTTTCAGAAGCCAAGTTAGCTATATTCAACCTTTAGGCAACGACAAGGCCATCTATATCGGCGATCGTTGGGTCTCTTCCAATCTTGTTGCCAGTACCTACGTTTGGCTTCCTCTTACAATCTCTGGTACTGAAGTCAAGCTCGAGTGGAAGGACTCTTGGACACTCGACGTCGCCAAGGGAACCTGGTCTGAGACTGAAAAAACCGGTACAGAGGGCGAGGATGGTCAGCTGGCAAACGGGGCTACTGTTATCTCCTGTAGCGAGTGCAGCGGCCAGAAAGCAGCCGGTTACATCGGAGGTGACAAGAAAGGAAGTGTCACATTCGAAGATGTGAAGGGTTCTGGTGGCAGAGATACTATCGTCTTCAACTACCGCAATGGTGATACAGCATCTCGACACGCAGACGTCTCGGTCAACGGCAAATCGCAGCGGGTTGCATTCCTATCAACCAGGCATCTTTCTGGAATAGGCAGCAGTTCCGCGTTTGTCGAGCTTGAAGCTGGATCAAGCAACAAGATCATTGTTTCAAATGATGGAGAATGGGGACCTGATGTAGATGAGTTACTCCTGCCGGCCGAATGATTGATGACCGGGCCGAAGCTTTCACCTGGAAGACTATGGGGACGTGCTATCAAATCTGTTAGAATATCTCCTTTTATCGAGCAATTCCATCTCGTCACGCTTTCTCAATATTACTTAGAGGTTATCTCGGCTACCTGTGTTCGACTGAAAAGTATTGAGACTAGTCTCGAGACAGTGTTTTGACCACTGTCATCCTTTTGAGTTCATAAAGGTTAGACAAGACTCAAATCTTCCGCTAATAAATAAATTGGCACTCTAAGCCTCGGAAACTGTCAAACCTTCTTTGATTTAGCAGCGAGTAGAGCTACCAGGCCAATCAAATATCGATGTCTCCCAGTTGTCACTTGTCACTTATAAGGACGCTGACAGGGGTCGGTAGCATAGCTGAACAGTCAGAATATCCAGCTGACACTGCCTCTTTGGTTGAGCTGAGCGACCCCGCATCGGAAATGCCTCATCAGCCCTTTCGCCTGAAGCTATTTGCATTTCCATTGCCAACGAGTAGATGCCTCTGGGTTCCGAACTTACATCTTCGTCCTCGTCTTCTATCATTAGCGATCTAATATTTTGTTTGATGTATCTCTAGTTTATCTGACTCTTAAGCCTATTACCCATGACCTCGTCGTTTCACTATCCACCTTTAGAGGAATCCGGACAATGGATCCGCATCCTCTTTCTAGAGCCAAGCATGCGCATGAATGCGCCCTTGCGGGGTCACTTATCAGAAGCGGATCTAGCTACAAGTCCCGAGTATCACGCTGTCTCCTACTTGTGGGGAGATCTAAATGCTCAACCCACTGACTCATGCGACCTGATGGTCTCGGCATCAAATCAGTATTCCCGGTTGCCTCTACTGAAGAATTGCGGCGAAGCGCTGCGGCATCTTCGTTGGAGAACACAGGCTAGGCCGCTGTGGATCGACGCCATTTGCATAGACCAGTCTAATGGTGCCGAGAGGGGACATCAAGTACGAATAATGGAATTTATTTATAAAGAAGCCAGTCAAGTCGTGGTATGGCTGGACTTGAGGGATATTCCAGCCTCAAGTTGCAAGCGCGTTTTCAGACTGGCAGAGCGTTTTTCCGGAATGGTTAAGAAAGGGTACATGGATATTTATCAAGACGATGGGCGAGAAGGCGTCAGCTGGTACATCAAACTGCTACAAAAGTATATTCTTCATAAGTGCGATCGTCTTAGGGGTAGGTACCAATGGTCAAAGTGTACGTTGAAATGGCTGACCTCCTAGATATATTCATCTCGATTCTCGACAATCCTTACTTTAGTCGAACTTGGACCATCCAAGAGCTTGTCGTGGGAGTGCTACAGAATACTGTGGTTGTAACGCATGCAGGACAAGTGACGTGGGCTCACATGCTTGCCCTCGCGCAGCTGGAGTTGACTGTATCCGCCAGTTACTCTCGTGATGAGAGGAACATGAGAGTGCACAGCCGTCTATCCTGCCGCGGGGCTTTCAGCGATATTAAGACTACTCTAGACGAATCGCGTTCTGGGACACGGCTCGCTCAGACGTGGTCCTCGGAGACGTCACAATACCCTTTTGAAGATGTCCCGTCCCTGCTGGCGAGTGAGCCGCGGGATAAAGCATACGCGTTCCTGTGGGCTTTGCCACGGGGCCGAGAGACGGGGCTCGAAATTTTCAATGTCGACTACACAAAGCCCATACAAACTATATTCACCGAGTTCACAATTGCTGTGGCGCATGAGACGGGCGATTTTCTACCTCTATTATATATATCATGTCAGAAACTCCGGATGCCAACTTTGCCGTCGTGGGTGCCAGATTGGACAATAGCCCCAAGATTTGAAGAGTGGAACTTTTGGAGGCGACTTGGGAGCGATTCTAGAGGCCTAGCGAAAGAGAAAAATCGCAAATTCGAATATCTATCTGAAGGGATTACTTTCGCCCACGGATCGATGGTTGTGAGTGGCCTTTCTCAAACCGACCGTGTATCTCAGCGTGAGAGGTTGCCGTTTCTCAGCGGGGATAAGGGTACGGAGCTCGAAACAGTTTTCCTCCATCACTACGATCCCAAAGTCTTCGAGAGTCTCCTTGTCGGGCTGAGCAACGTTTTCAACATGCTGGATGGAGTTGAGGATATAATCCAGTTGACAGATTTATACATCGACCCTTCAAAACCAATGACGATTGAGAATGACAAGCCTATCGCACCTAAAGGCCATTATAGACCTGAAACGGTGGCTTTCATGATCGTCAGGGGCATTGTCTGCACCTATATGGAAGCGAAAAGGTCGGGAAACCATTGCGACGTAGATGTGGACAAATGGCAAAGGGGCATCCGCGCGGAGCTAGCGGATGTCTTGACTGGGAGTAGGCTCGAAAAGACTGTGCTCGTTCTTCCTGAATTAGGAGGACCGGGCACTCTCAATCCCTGGGGCGCTGAGAACCATATGGTTACCGAGCTATTTTACTGGATGATGATACAGACGAAAATCAATGTGCTCTGGCCCGTCGCTGAAATTGCTAGCGGTGAGATGGGGGCAGTTATATTCAAAACGGAATCTGGGAGAGTCGGGCTGGGTCAGGCTAACGTGGAGAATGGAGACGAGGTCGTTCAATGGGAAGGGGCTCCTTGTCCAATGATCATCCGGAGATTAGTAGGAGAGGCCCCTGACTATCAACCGGAAGGTTTCCACTGTAGGTTGGTTTCAATAGCGAAAGTAACAGGCTTGAGACCCACGCATGATAGGCAGTGTCAACAGGATGCTGTTATAAAATATATAGTTACTTAGGATAGTAGTATTGTCATAATTTGACCGAGTGCGAGCATTGTGTCCCTGTATTGAGTTGCAAATGCCCGCTAACGGCCCTTGGTAGGCGTTAATCGAGAAAGGTTATCTCTAATGAGGTCATCACCACGAGGGAATCTATGACCACTTGAAGACGGAGCAACTGTGATTGACTATTGGTTTAGGACATGTAACTCTGAGTACTCACTACATCGATATAGACAGTTGAAATCTATCTAAAACACGCCTCAAGGTGTGTGGTTGGCAGCTTCGAATGAAGCTGGATAAGGGCAGATTCTCGACACTGGGTGTTGAGAACCTCGGGGAAGCACTACACCAGCCGCGGCAAGTTTCGTGAGATTTTGAAATATTTTCTTTTGCTCTATGACGTCAATAAAAAGCGTCGTGGTACCCTGTCGTTTGACGGATGGATACGGTCTGTTTGGAGTCCCCTACCACGGCTCAGCAGCGAATGCGAAAACTGTCGCGTTCCCTGTCCAATTGAATCGCAAGATTATATCTTAAAGAGTGAAGAAGCCAATTGATATTATAATATGATTCCTATATTCTCGATCTCACCCCAACTAGGTTGATTTGCGAATGGCTGTAGGTTAGTAGCGATCGACCAATCAGGACGTATCCAGATACGATATAAGGTTAGCGTTAGAGGACAGCGCTTTGTGACATGGGCTTGGTCAAGGCACAGAGCCGTAAGCTCGGATTCGCATTTGTCTGATGGAGATGGTGTCGCAACTCGGAGCAATAATGGTGCTCGCACAAAACCGAGTCCGCCTGGTTCGTCCGATTCACTGATGCTTAGGATGTATATAAACCTGAGAGGATCTGTACGATACTACAAGCCATCACCAACAATTCTTCTGAATAAACAAGCATTTTCACTCAATTAATCCTATAACCGACACCATGGAACTCTCCAACAAAGCCGCCTACCTTCTCAGCCCCAACGGACCCACTATCGAGGTCAAATCTGCACCCGTACCACAGCCTGGACCAGGCGAATTACTTATCAGAACCCAAGCCATTGCTATCAATCAAGTCGATGCAGTCAAACAGTCCATGGGAAACATGATGTTTGAGTGGCTGACCTATCCCCTTATCCTTGGCCACGACGTCGCCGGCCAAGTCATCAAGATGGGGCCAGGAGTTACTCGATTCACAGAGGGTGATATAGTTGTCGGCGTGGTAGCAGGCATGGACAAGCGAGGGAGGAGACCAGACGAAGGCGCCTTTCAGGAACTAGTTGTGCTCAGAGAGCATTTAACTATCAAGGTTCCTGAAGGAATGTCGAGCGCCGATGCAAGTGTTTTGCCTCTTACTACGGTGACCGCTGCGTGCGCTTTGTTTCAGAAGGACCAACTAGCTCTACAATTGCCTCGCATTGAGAAACATCGCACAACAACTGGCGAGAGAATCTTGGTGTGGGGTGCGAGTACAAGTGTGGGAAGAAATGCCATACAACTTGCGGTTGCAGCCGGCTACGATGTCATCGCGACAGCCTCGCCCAAGAACTGGGATGCTGTGCGCAGTTTTGGCGCATTTACAGTATACGACTATCGAAGCCCTTCAGTTGTAGCTGATGTCGCATCTGCTTTCAAGGACAGGAAGTGTGCAGGTGCTGTAGCCGTCGGACAAGGTTCGCTGGCAAAATGCGTTGACATCGTCAAGATGATTCCTGGCGCCACCAAGAATGTCGCGCAGGTGACGCTCGACATGCCAGAGTCATTTCCGACCAGCAAACTCTCCATGATTCCGTTCGTCGCCAAGTTTCTTTGGATGTCGGGAACGAGCCGGCTCAAGGTCTTAAGCAACGGAGTGCAGAGCAAGTTTGTGTTCGGGACGGATATAATAGAGTGGGATCGAGAGGGCAAGTTGGCCATGTATCTAAGTGAGGCTTTACAGCTTGGAGAGTATAGGTTGAGTTCGGAAGCTCAGGTTATTGGAACTGGATTAGAGAAAATCGCCGAGGGGCTGGACAGGGTACGAGATGAGTCGTCTGGGAAGAAGGTAGTTTTATCTTTGGAGTAATGTGTTTCTTTGGTACTTTCGGTATCACGAATTAGTCTTGAATTAGTAGAGGTGTAGTCTATGTGCACTGCAGCCAATTTTATGAGCCACTGTTCCAGATGCATGTCATGGTAAATTCCAAGGCCACTTCAAGGAACCCATGGTATCGACCGTTTCTATCATTCTGCCTGTTAGCCTCCGAAATAAACTGGGACGATTGCTGGCTCACCATCCATTGTTGGCCACTCAAAGCTTGGGGTAGCCATTGGCATTGAGATTAGCTCATCAGCCATCGTTTCCCAGTTCGGCATTAGAGTGCCATTAAGAACTGGGAACTGGGGGCCGAAGCCCGTGGGATTGTCTATTACTCCACCTGTCAGCTTGCATAACAGATATTGGCGTTGCTGTTTTGCGAGGACCCTGCTTTTGATGACTCACCTTGACGATCATCATTGAGGCTCGAAGAGGCATACGCCGATGGTACTCCAAGCGAAGCACTCGAGTCAACCTCCGAGCTAGTACTAGAGTTATAACCATGCCCAAGTACCACAGCCAGGGCTTTAACGACCTTCCGTGCTTCACTCGAAGAGTTGCTTGACTGCAACCAGATAAAGTAAGACCGCTTGAGAGACGCCAGGATGGTTTCATTCATCGGTGATGGCTGCGCCTCCCTACCTGAACTCTGTAGATAGTAGCAAAGAATGCTCGTCGCAAGCAGGAAATCGTGGTTGATTAATGAAGATATCCTCCATCTTTCCTGGTATAGCTGACAGAAAGGCTGTGTCTCCTCTTGAAGCATCTGCTGGTAATCAAGAAGTTTGAGAGCTGATTCCAAGACTATGCGTTTGGAATCAGTAGATTTGGCTGGCGGACAGAACAAGTACTTCCGATGTAAGACAATCTTTGCTCGATAGAAAAGTGTTTCCAAGACCACCTTTTGCACAATTATTTGAGGTGGGTCTGTGATACACCGTGCGATAGAGTGCCACCTCAGGCAATCTGGGGTCGAATTGCGTGCCTCGTCGAGCCTACTGTCCATTTTCTCAACTTCTGTATATGGGTACGACCTTACGTCGGCAGCAAAGTCCCAGATGTATCCAACATTGGTCATCAACCTTGTCTTGACGAGGCGGTAAAGGATAGGTGTGAGATCAGTTGGCGGCCTTGACGGTGGTAATTCGACAGATGACTTATCGAAATCACTATCCTGGAGATTTGAGGGCTCTTTTGTATCGGTCTGCCACTGCTTGATCAAGCGCGGTAGGCCCATCTGGGCTGAGATGCCCAGATCCATCTCAACAATGGTTGCCCATACCCGCCTACGCATCTCCGCGTCAAATGGAGACATGCTCTTGAAATGCTTCGGGTCTCGATGGTAGCCCATATGCATAGCGATCTGAACAGTAGTGCCCATGAGGATCCAGATGTCTAATTCAGCGTCGTTGCTGTGAAAGACTTCGACCGCGATGTAGAGTGTCAGCGTCTCGAGAACATATGGGCTTCCCTTGGTGTAATATCCGAGGACAAGGCATTGTGCTATTCTCAACCTGAATGTGTCAGTCATTTCCTGTAGATCTCGTTCCACCGTCAGAGCTGTTGGCGTCTGGACACCCGGTTCTAGCCGAAACTTTTCAAATTGGGTCGCCAAGCACATGATTGTGAATAAAAGACCCAACCAGATGATCGGGGCCTCTGATGGATCCTCCCAAAACTCTTCATACTAAGCATATCAGTCAGCTTTTTCACATGTCTGTAGCTACACTGTTGGCTTCCCGTACCTCCTTGAGAAATTGGACGGTATGAAGTACGGCTATATCGTGGCTGTAAGCTTAGTGACGTCAGACAGGATGTGTTCCGTAGTACACTGACCTGGGGACATCTCGAAGGAATTGAAGTACCGAGAGACCAGTCGGTTCACTACCGGCCGAGCGGGGATCGAAGCAAGTATGTCCTCTCTGGTAGCGGGCTTTGCGAAGCCATGGAGGAGCTGAGAACCAGAAATTCCAGCGCAAGGAGATTGACTGTCCTCGCGAGCAGGATGTGACGCTTCTTCATTGTCAAAGTGATCCTTGAGTTCAGCAATTCCGTCAAGCACGGCCGCCCAGTGGGCACTGCCAACATAATTGGCACCTCCACCCTTGGACTGAATACTTCCATAATCGGCTGAAGGCGTGTTTGTAACTGATGACTCGTCGATATTGACACCATCTAACGGCGAGGACTCAAAGCCGTGTGATGGACCACGAGGAGATGGAGTTGCTCCAGGCTGACCGACAGATGATTGCTGCATCAGATCGAAGACTAAACTCTCTAGGTGACGAATGCGATCCTGTGTCGTAGTTCGTGACTGCAGTGCAGCATCGTTGCTGGGACCTCTGTCCGAATTGTAGGTGTAAGCGTATGTGCATGACAAACCAAGCTCCCGCTGGACACAGCTGCTGCAGGGTCGCTGACGGTCACATCGTAGCCTGGCAACACAAAGTCAGCGACTGAAAGGACGTGAACAATGGAGAGCGTTACTTTACATACTTTCTTCTTCTGCACAGATTGCACGACAGTTGCTGTTTCTCCCGCTGCCTGCTAGCGGGTAGCCGGGCTCTTCCTTGGGGGGTTTTGCCAGGACCCCACTCGGGAAAACGGGATTCCTGATCCGACATCGCATGTAATGAAATACTACCTGGAAGCAGCTCGGGTCATACGATGGACACGGAGACGGAAACCATGGAATGGGCTTATTTGCGCTGAGATTGTTCAGTTTTGGATCAAGAAATGCTGTGTCAGAGTAAAATTGGGCTTTGCCTGATTTACCACGTTACGCACCCGCTTATAGCCCCTGTCAGTCGGTCCCGGCGAAGTGATATCCTCCGATCCGATCCTCCGCTCCGATCCTCCGTCCGTACCCAAACTGATTCCCCGGCCCGATCCTCCATGGAGCTCCATGTACATAAGTTAGGGGGTTAGAGACCACACCGCAAACTGGATGCTATTAATTGATAGCTTTGTTTCTGGTGGTTGCAGATCCAAGATAAAAACAATTTCTCGTCTCATCCAGAATGGGCGTCGCTTCCAAATCAACCATTTTAATAATTAACAATATCCTTTCGAGTTAGACGCCGAAACAATTCAACGATAACTGCATCACAATCACAACAACGATGGAGACCACGGTACAGACGTCTTCATCGACCCTTCCATCCCACCAGCTAGAGGCAGCTATTAGAGAAGGCTCCGAAACTCTCGAAAAGCCCTTCTCTTCTGCTGGAACGATGGCCGATGAAACTATTCCAGATCCAAACATCGTTGATTGGGATGGACCAGATGATCCTGAACACCCCCTCAATTGGTCCAAGACCCAGAAGAACTTACACTTGGCCATCGTGAGTCTCTTCACGCTTGCAGCGTAAGTATTGATGTGCATGACTTGCATGCTGAAGATTTGTAACTGATTAATCGTGTTAGAAACCTCGCTGCAACAATGTTCGCCCCTGGAGCCTCGGAACTGGCCAACGAATTTAACATCACGAACTCCACGGTCACAGCCATGACCGTCAGTCTCTACGTTCTCGGCTTCGCATTAGGTCCACTCATTCTTGCACCTTTGTCTGAGCTCTATGGCCGCCTTATTATCTATTATCTCTGCAATATTCTATACATCGCTTTCACCATTGGATGCGCTTTCAGCACCAACGTCGCCATGTTCCTAGTCTTTCGAATTATCTGTGGCTGCGTAGCCTCGGGTCCTATGAGCATCGGGGGCGGAACAATAGCAGACTTGTTCCCCCAGGAGGAGCGAGGAAAGGCTATGGGGCTATTCGCCGTAGGACCATTGCTGGGCCCTGTAAGTGTTTTACTCACCAAATAATATGCTCCCACTAACACGAGTGATAGGTAATCGGCCCTATTATAGGCGGTTTTGTATCTGAGAACGTGGGCTGGAGGTGGACCTTTCACATCATTACAATATTTGTAGGTCTCATACCAAAGGTCGATGGCCTACCATTTACTAATCTTGTGAGGATCTAGTCTGGAATCATCGGCATTGCAACAGTGACCTTGATGCGAGAGACCAACTACACGGTTCTCTTGCAAAGGAAGATGCAGCGATTGCGCAAAGAAACTGAAAACGAGAAGCTAGTCCTCAAGTATAGCAGAAACGGGACTCCGGGGCAGATGCTTGCTCAAGCTATTGTCAGACCACTCAAGCTTCTCATATTCTCACCCATTGTCCTACTGTTGTCACTTTACACTGGTGTTTTGTTTGGCCTCATCTTCCTGCTTTTCACCACCTTTCCTTCCGTATTCGAAGATGTATATGGCTTCAGTCCCGGAGTCGCTGGGCTGGCCTATCTTGGTCTTGGAATAGGCATGGTCCTGGGCTTGGTCATGTTTTCCATTCTCAGTGATAAGCTCTTGGGTCAAAATAATGGTGATCGAATTGCGACTCCCAGACCAGAGGATCGACTTATTCTCATGAAATGGCTAGGTCCCATCACACCACTCGGTCTTTTCATTTATGGCTGGTCGGCTAAGTATGCCGTTCACTGGATTGTTCCTATTATAGGTACATTCGTGGTTGGATTTGGTTCCCTTTTCGTCGTTATTCCAGGCCAGATATACCTGGTGGATGCCTTTGGGGCTGAAGCAGCAGCATCGGCGATGGCTGCCAATTTGCTAGTTCGTTCTCCCTTCGGTGCTTTCCTGGACCTCACGGCATCACCACTGTACTCGAAACTTGGTTTGGGTTGGGGGAATAGTGTTTTGGGATTTATCTGCCTTGCATTTACTCCGGTGCCATGGATCTTCTATACATATGGCGAATGGCTGCGAACTCGTTTCCAAGTTAATATAGGCGACAAGAGGGTATAAGAGGAAGTCGGCGATGCGATAGGCGCAGAGGCCCAAAGTCATGCCTATATTCTCATGTTTTCTAGATCCGGGGGCCATGGGAGTAGTATATACATAAGTGGTCAAGAATTGTGCAAACCAACCACGACAACAACAGATTCCAGCAGTTACTTTCTCGAATTACAGCTATTGTTATCTCTTTTCTTTACCAAACCACCTCCGAAGCTCAAGCTTGTGATCTAGAATTGCACTTTGCCGACGGCAATGTCTATATCATAACGACCTATTGAAAGTTCAGCCGACCGAGATCACATTGCACTACGTACACATGGTTGCCGACTCGCTATCTTCCCCCCACCTCTCAAGTACTACTAACAGCCCAGCGAGTCTGACTAACGCCCCCATGTATACAAGTAAATGCATCCAAGTATGACTTTGTCCAAGGATATCGAAAGCGCCAGGGTACCATCTTTCTGGGACTCTCGTTGCGTAGATGATGGCGCCAATCGACTGGATAGTTATAAGAAGCAGCAAAGACTCAATATCTACCCTGACAGCTAGTTTCGCGTACCCAAAATTGATCCACCCATGAGCGACAGGGCAAAAAAGACATACGGTAAATAGGCCATATACTAATGCTCTAGTAATGCGATATGCCGGTGTCCGAAACTTGGGCTGCACAGTGAAATTAGCACATGCAGTACCGACAATGGTCAGGGCGACAAAGTATGTGCTCCGTATGACTATCTCGTTGTCACAATGGAAGGCAAAGTGCACAGTAGATATGCCAGTGCTCCACATGACCAGAACTATGCCGAGATGGTCGAGTTCATTTCCAAAACGAAACATGGCGGGGCTGTGATCGCAGAAGGTATGGTATACTGTTGAGAGAAAGAAGCAAATGGCGACACAGAGCTGATAAAGTGCGACAGCCAATATGTCGGAAAGTTTGAGGGACCCAGGAAAAGAAAGGCATGTGTACAAGATGACGACGAAGTGGGAGGAGCCAAGAAGATGAGACCAGATATTGGCTGTTGTCGACTCAGTATACAACACACCCGTGTGAGCGGCGTGGGAATACCACGTACCTGTTTCGTTGTGGACTTCAAAAATACTCTGTATAGACACAAAGTAAGAGTTTGAGACATGCCTGACGTAAAATTAGCTTATGTCGGAGACGGTAATGTATGCTTCTTACCGATATCCCGTCAAAATAAACTCATTATCCCTAAGGTTCGTTTAGGTTAGCAATTG
This sequence comes from Fusarium sarcochroum, assembly GCA_013266185.1. NCBI lineage: Eukaryota > Fungi > Ascomycota > Sordariomycetes > Hypocreales > Nectriaceae > Fusarium > Fusarium sarcochroum. The sequence continues at coordinate 45,316 of JABEXW010000626.1, forward strand.
AGAACAATCTGCAGCAAGAAGTTCTGATCACCTCTGCCAGGGCACTAAGTAACAAGTTGGGTCAGTAAATAGATGCAGAGCCTCAGGCGAGGGGATCTTACGGATGGACTCCCAGGACAATGTTTTATACGGTTCCAAGTAGCGCATTGTTTCCGAATTATTTTGATCATAGATTTGTTGCAAACTTGTTACGGTAGAGTTGGATATTTAACCCCGACTTTGAGTAGAAACTTTCAGCCCTTCGCCTTTTGATAATCACATGCATCTGAAATTGGGATCCTTGAGTACCCCTCACGTCAAATTTAGGCGAGATCATATCTGCAGGGTCCTGCCTATGATAGGGAGATCCGGACTTACACGAGCTATACGAGTTAGGCTGCAATGCGACAGCTCAGGGTCGACTCTCGGAGACTACCGAAAGCGGCCTGCTTACCCACGAGTGTGTGCTACCTTTACCATCCTACCCTGGAAGCTGCGGTTATTCTTCACATGTGATCACTTGGCATCATACTGTGTTCAAAACCAACGTGTCATCAACCTTATATGATATTGACTTTTCGACCCCTCTTCAAGACTACATAATCCCCCGAAACCTTCATCAGATCAAGGTTTACTTTAGCAGCCACCACAACACAGCCCCTGAGCCACCCTTTAACTCATCGCTGACTCCTCCTAGCAGCCGGCCCGTCTCAGCTCTTCAGCCCGCATCTCCGCCTCCTCCCACTCCTTCAGGCTCTCCCATAGCTGACAGTTTGAATTGATGTGTCTATCTTGACTTAGGCGTGCTTGTTATTATTGAGCTGGATCGTCGAGGGAAGAAGAGCAGGCTTTTATAGCCCTTGACGGAGGGAAGAAGAGTTATAATACTAAGGGATAAGATATCTTGCTATATAGCTTAGAACCTTGATTTTGGTAATTATATGCGTATAAGGTTATTATGCTTGAGATGCGGAAGAAAAAAAAAGTATTCTTTATAAGGTTAAAGGCAGGCCCTTATGCCTTATTTGAAGCCAACGCCACAATTAAGTAGTGATCACTTGGTTACTACGTTCGTTTCGGATCGAATTGTAGCTGTCGATAATCTTAAGGGGGACGTTTAGCCACTTGAAGAGATCGAAAATAGCGATCGAAAATCGGCTTTCACTCTGCTGCTTGTCATGACACTACTTCCATCATAATTGAGTTACCTAATGTAATTCAGTACTAAAAGATCATCGGAAGATCAACATCTCCGCGAACCCTTCTCCATCTATTAGAGGCAACAAGAAGTTCGCTACAGCCTCTGACGGCCCAAGCCCATTTCTTCAGAAATCCTGGGGCAACCTCCCAGCTTTCTTTCTGATAAGGTTCACCCCACAAAACGAGTCCTTTGCGTTCTGAAACTTTCTGGTGGCCCGTAGATAGCTCGCAGCTTGATGCATCTGTCACATCTAGTGGTCTCTTCCTTGGTAAATCCGAAGGTCCCATGTGGGCCAAGTCCCCAACAATATCATCCAAAAACTGAATGTGGTTGAAAGATTGCTGGTGCCGGATGAGGTTATCTCTCATCTCAGGGAATGGAATGATATCAATCCATGATGGATGCGGTGATTGCATCTGAAGGCTTGTAGGCTGAAGGGAGCATGGCATTGTCGAATGTGTCGATCGAAATACTCTGACTGGGCAAGGACTCCAAGTGTCCGGAACGACCAATGGATTCCCTGTGTCACAAAAGGTTGCCAAAGTTCTGAGCATAGATTTGTTGAAGACAAGTCCACGACCTGCAACGTGCTTGACGAGGTGTAATAGAATATGGTCAACGGGCAGAGGTGTTTCAGAACTCTTTTGTCGTCTCACGCACAAAGCAGGTATTCCCTGACGTGATGACTCAGAGATGTGTGAAGGTAGTACGTGGGGATGATGGGATTGGGGGTGGTCATCGGCACAATTGCTTGCTGCGGGGGCCAAAGGGAGAACAGTGGTAGGGGAAGAAGATGTTTGCCATTCGTCAAGCCGCCAGCGATGGACTTGGAAAGAGATCTCGTGACATCCAGTATCTTTATTCGTATTCCGCTTTTCTTTCAAGCGTAGTCCTAGAATTTACTTGAGCTCAGAGCATGGGTTGAGAAATGCAGTTACATTGGAGTCTTACTGCGCGCCCGCTGATGTCGTCGATCTTGCAGCCTTTTGTGGTCTTTCCGCTGGCTGAAACTTTGATCTCCCCGGCTAGGTATCATATTCTGGTGTTTCTGTAATCGATCAAACCTCTTTGCAGCAGGTTTTATTTCCTGGTCGGCGACAGTTCCGAGAAAACATTTAGTACGATCGAATATTCCATCAGTCTGTTCCTTTGACGACACCGCCATTGATGATTTGTCATCACTCTTCAAATTGCACTAGGCCAAGAAGGGGGAAAATGTCAGTATGTGATCCGCTGCACTAAGCTTAGAATGTCAGCGCAGACTAGGATAAATCAAACCGGGGCCACCTTGGTCCAACCAAAAGCAAGTAACGTTTACATCACTAATAACCTAGAAATGATCTTATGATCGCCTGGGTCGATTATACCGATTCCAAAGTGCTTTCACTCTGACTGGTAGTGAGCAGTACCGTATTAGGTTTTCGAAGAAATTAACTTAAGTGGAATTGGGCCGCTTCAGTGTCCAAGTAGCACTAATCTAAGTCATGTCCCCGACTACTCGACGATGACTACATGCGGTTTGATTCTTGGTTATAAGGAATGAAGTTTCAAGCTATGTTACGACCAACAGTATCATAATAGGCACTGACAAGAACTCGGTCTTCCATCTCGTGCAAATATTGTTCGACTCATATGGAGGTGCTTGTGACTTTTGCTGGACAGGCTACAAGAGCTCAATTTGACAAATCTCCAGGTTCGGTCATGGAGCTCAGGCTAAGCCTACTAGCTTCATTGAATCCTCCCACAGTCGCTGCTCAAGCACGGGATCATAGGCATGCTTCGCGTACCCGGTGGTAGTATAAATCGACTCGTCCCCTAGTGGGCCGGACTCGGCGCAGTTTCCCAAATATCTTCCCCCACGACCTTCCCATTCCTGACCTATAGCAGCCCACACAGTGGTAGCGGCTCCTTGTTCAGGGCTTTTAAACGATTCCGCCACACCTTCAAGTCCTTTCTGGGCGTCCAGCTGTGCTTCGGGGAGGTGCTTTGCGAGAGGGGTCAGAATCCCGCCTGGGTGAAGGCTCGTTGCGTGTAGACCTTGACTGCCATATCGTCGCTCTATCTCATTCGCCATGTAGATGTTTGCCGTCTTTGACTGCGCGTACGATGTGAGGGGTTCATAGCCCCCTTTCTGAAAGTTGTAATTGTCGGACTCGTTGATACCATTTCGGAGGTGAGCAGAAGAAGCGACCACGACGACTCTTGAGTGAAATTGAGGTGTGACTGCCGCGAGTAATGCCGGTCGGAGTAACTCAAAAAAGAGAAAATGGGCCAGGTGGTTGACGCCGAATTGCAATTCATGGCCATCTTTGGTAAACTCAAGAGTTTGGATAGCCATGATTCCAGCGTTGTTAATGAGGATGTTTACTTTGTCCGTTTGAGCTAAAATCTGGCTCGCTCCGGCGCGCACGCTTTGCAGAGAGGTGTGATCCATTTCGACGAGGTCTACACGCCCGGGGCTCAGGATATCAGATAAGACATCCTTAGCCCTCTCGACGTTACGAGCAGTGAGTAGAAGCCTGGCGCCCGTCGTCGATAGGGCACGAGCTGTTTCGATGCCCAAGCCTGATGAGACACCAGTAATGACGATGGTTTTGTCGGTCAGAGCACCTTCAACTCCTTCGTCTTGGATGATCTGGAGCGCTGTTGGCCTTGCATCGCCCGGTCCTTGGGGGTTCTGGTGGGCAGCATGGTATCGTGACATGATGAATGATGAAGTTGAATAAGTTGATGGCAGAAGTGTTCTGACCAAGCAGATTCCCTCGGGGGAAGCACCCAATTTATATTGTTGCGAGTCCCTTTCTTCACCCCCCGCCCACGGAAGTACTGTGGAAGAATAATTCGGGTGATCCACTGCATTTGATGTTGCAATTATAAAGAACTGACAAAATTGCTCTCCAGGGTTTGGTGTAATTACAGGATATAAGGTATGTTAGTCCTTCGGTGTACTGACAGAATTTCCGCTTATGTCCTAGCTCCGCTCGTGGTTTCTCCACCGCCTGAATCGCGCCCCTGGCTCTGTCTCAGTAAAATCTCCATCATAGTCGGACGAGCATTCAATATTGGGTCCGCTTCAGTTACATTGTGAGGGAGGTTCGATTACAAATCTGTTAATGGATTTGAAATCAATCTGCATACACAAGTGGTAGAGACGAACGTGCCTTGATTCAAGCTGAAAGCCTGACCCTTGCCCGACCCAATCGGAAGGAGTTTCACCAGTGCACTTAATAAACAATGAAGACGTGATCTTAGTATTTCATACATTGCTATGAATGAGTCTCTATCAGCTTGATCATCCGTTTTTTTCTATTAGGTTGTGACGCGTACATTCACGGAGCAAATGTTTCTTAGTGGGGTGTGTTAAAACACATGAGGAGCAAATCATTTTGTCGACTTGAATGGAGTGAACGCCAGTTGGCTAAAATTGTCCTTCATTACAGGATAGTTTTTTAATCCTCTGGTTATGTTCCAAATACTGACAGGTTCAGTCCCATGTTTTGCATAACTCAAGCTTTGACAGAGCTACAGAGCCAGGAAGAATTCACATACTACGTAGTAGGTTGACATAGCTCTAGGGTACCTAACAAGTGCTCTCTCATTCCTATTGGTGGGGAGAATTGATGATCCGTGGATCACGTTGTCCTTCCCCGCATTCCGAAAATCAGGCATAAATCGACTTGGGCGCTTATGCAAAGATATAAAACAGAAAGATTCGTCTCGTAGTGATCAGCCTCATACCCTCCTGCGCATAACCACAGGTGGCGTCGTCTACAACATGAAAGCACAAAGCATATTGCACGCGCTGCTAGCCTCTGGAGTTTCTGGGGTAGCTTTGACTAGTACGCGACTGTTCCCCACTGATCATCGTCAGGGTTCACACTAACCGTTGTCCAAGAGTCAACCCACGATACTAGCGGAAACCTCGGTCTTGACCTCGACAGGGGCGAAATCCCTACTATTCAGAAAGATCATGGAGGCTGGGTAAATCCTGAAGATCTAATGCCCATGCCGCAGTGCATCGCCCAGCAAGACCAATCGTCTTGGTTGAATGCCATGACCAGATGCACTCGCCATCGATGCACTTCACACTTTGGACTTATCTGCACGCACTACCAGTGGCTGACACAACTCAGCTGTCTCAGTGTCGAGTTCTCACCAAAAACTATCGAAAGATACGTGGAGTACTGCAGTAGATCCATACTAGCCAAAGCACAGCTTCATCACTGGATACAGTATGTGACCGGCCGAACGTGGCTTGTTCATGTTGGTGATACCAACGGCTTGCAGAGTCTCTCACCAGAAAGCCTAAGAAAAGGATACGGAGACACTGTTGATGTTGCTAATGAGGCGCCAGGATGTCTGCAGAATTCCGTTTCTTCATCGAAAGAATCATTCCAACATGTCATGGGATCATGTAGCTTTACAAGCGAGACGTTGCATACTGGAAACGCTGGTCGTCCTTGGGAATATAGCACGTCACGAAAGTCTATGGTCGCCCTAAGCTACGACACTGTTGGTTACGATGTCACCAAGAGACACATACTGTCCGGCCAGTACTTTGATAAGGATTGTTTTTGCAGCACCTTCGCCATTAACCAGCAGCATGAACCATGTTCGACATCGGACACGTTGGCGCTGACGAAAGCGCGATTGTGGCTGAATGCCACTTGCGGACCAGCATCCATCTCCCCTCGGCCCCGCGATATGATCCCATGGCAATGGACTCTCAGACCTGGAATCGCGGAACAAGAAGGAGAATGTCCTTCCAACGAGTTTAAACTCGGAAGCATTGCTCTCGTCAATCTAGCCACTCTGCTTGCCTTGTTCTTCGGCAATGGAAGAAGGCATCGGGATACTGCCACCAATCCCTCAACGCAGTCACATTCGTCGCGATGGATCTTGGGAGGACTCTTGCTTGCCAGTCTCCAGTTACTTGCGAATTTGGTCAACGTCAAGATCATTCAGGGCACCCCTGGATATGAGAATATTCCTATCATCCAACTGATACTCCTTTGGTGCTCGCTTCCTCGACTGAGCTGGGTCACAATCTCACCACTCAAGGACTTGGTCTCGGCAACATCTGCACTATTTGCAGAAGTGGTTCTCCAGGGGTTTTCACTCTACTACATGACCCTGACGGTGAACTACGGTCGACAGAACGGCTTCTACCTTGGTGGTCTAGCAGATGCGAAAGAAGAAGGCTTTGCCTGGCTTATGTATGCTGGAGCACTTATATGGCTGATTGTGGTAGCTATGATGGCAGTGCCGTTCATTCGGGTGATACACACTAATCTCAGCACCGTCTCACCTGCCAGCACCAAACAGGAGAGTGTATCCCATCACGATGATAATATGACACCAAAGGATGACGAGGCCAATGTCCACGAGACCCTACTGCCAAAGCCACACTGGGGTGCTCCACTTAGTAGCGAGGGTTCCAGTTATGGCACCTTGCCAGTGGAGTATCAATCTCATGAGCTGTCCGGGGGGTCCCTTGCAACATTGTACATGGTTATGTCTATTGCTATGCCTTTCCTTTGGCTTGCACAATGGTTCTTCTGGGCCGGATTCGTTGTTCTGAGTTCGGAAGAGTAAGTATTCGCTCAGAAATCAACTGGAGTTCATTGCTAACAGGCCACAGTTTCTGTCCCCCTTCACTAGACGTTCTAACGGCTGTTTGGATGGCTGCCTCTTTGGGGAGTGTTGTTGTTAAGTCCTACCTTTAGGCAAGGTAACCATGTGATTTATAGTTCAAGATCTCGGGAACTTGGCACTTTGAGGCCAAAGACAGTACAGCGTTGACACTATTGGATATGTTTGTACTTGTCTGTAATATTCGGGTTCTGAGATACGTGCCTGCCGTATGAGCCAATCAGCAAAATAAATCTGATGCAGTTATTAAGAGCATGGCTTGCTTCAGTATTTCGCCATGCAGGGAAGCTTTTTTTTTTCCAAGCTGAAAGCCCAACTGATCACGCTCAAAATAAGGGGCCACCACCACCTCAAGAGATTATCTAGCGGCGCATCCACGAAATCAATTCGAATCTGATCTCCTCGCACTAAACGCACAATCAACGGGTATTGTAATGAGAAAATAGGATTGAAGTCTCGGCTTAGACAAAGGCGCAGAAATTGTAAGTTCTGCTTTGATAACGCTATGTTTCTCTATTGAACCCGACCTGGGACTGAGGCTGACTGAGGCTGACTGGAAGCTCATAGCTAACTGACCTAAAGTCCCAAAGCCTTCGGTTGATCAGCGCCAGTTACTGTAATAGCCCCAGTCTGGTAGGGCTTAGCGGCACGTCATCATCTCCGCCCAATCACGGAGGGTCACACCGCTCAGTCGTATATGCGAGGTCAGTGTCTCGGTAAGATATGGCCTGTTTCCTCGCCCAAGGCTTAGTACCGCAAATGCGTCATTATCAATGTTCGCCAGGCTCAGCAAATGCAGGAGACGCCGTGGCTGGCATCCCAACAGGGAGAAAGCTCACTGCGTCGGGCGGGGTATTTCAGCCGCAATCTCAGCCTGATTTCTTCCCTTCTTGCAGGCCTCCCACTTTTTATCCAACGCTCGTCTTCTTATTTTCTTCCATTTTGTAGATGAATTGCAAGTTGGGATGCTACCGCCTTGAGCAACCATGTCTCAGCGACGAGACTACCGCCGTCTCTCGAGCGCCTCGGATCTGACATCTCCTCAACAGTCTCCGTCTCACGGCTACGATCCCCGGTACCATAATATCGAACTACACAGCCTGATTCGCGACGGGCCCCGCGACTCGAGAAGATCGACTCCTCGAACGAATACTTTCCCGACGCAGGGCCGATATACCACTGAACTGCGGTCAATCCGACGACCAACATCGCCTTTGACGCTGTGGCATTTATTTCTTGACATATTGTTTGCCGTTCCGGCGCTGGCGTTTCTCGTTTTCGCATTCTTGGTGCGCGCGTACGATGGAGTTCCTGTTCAAGTCGAGCCTGTGCCAACTCTACACTCTATCGCCACCTACAGCCCAACCGTCTTCCCCATCGCCTTCGCCGCTGCTATAGTCAATTTTCTCAAGTCGGTGGCGGGGTGGAAGCTTGAGCGAGGCATCTCGGTACTCAGCTTAGAGTTTCTTCTGAGTAGCAGGACTGTCTTTAGCACACTCGCTTCGCTCATGGCTATTTGGTCCATGAACGCCTTGACACCACTCCTCATTGCACTATGGGCCTTGTCGCCTCTAGGCGGTCAAGCTGCTCTCCGAGTTGTCGGTACAGCTCCTTCGACACAGATTGAACCATGGACTGGTCGATACGTCGAGTTCAGGGGGGATTTACCGTTTCAGAAGGACGCCGATGGTGTTCCTCACTCCCTTCCGGCTGTCGTCGCCACTTTTGGAGCTGCCTTATCAAGTCCCAATGAAACCAAGGTGGCAGGCCAGGATACGTTTGGACATGTAAAAATTCCAATGCTCGAGGCCTACGAAGCCAAACAAGATCCCGATGACGATGGCTGGTTCCCAGTCAAGGATCACAAGACACTCGCATACGCTTCCATCTCAGGTATACCAATTGCAACGGACGACGCATTCAGTCATCATTCCAATTATTCCTTCAATATCAGCACATCCTATATGCGTGCCGATTGCAAGGTCAAAAGCTTGCCCAAGATGGATTACAAAAAGTGGGTGAGATTATCGTTCAAGCAGCCAAGAACGAAGACCAAGGAAGAGGCACCGAGGAAGTACCAGAATGGTTTGACAATGGCTATCGAGGTAATGCAGCGGTACAACGACAGCGACTCAACCCCCATGAAGCTCAACTTTACCTCGTATACCAGCAACGCGATTACGGAAGCCATATGCAGTGTCAAGACTACATACGTGGTGGTGGGAATGGCGTGCCACAACTCGGAATGTCACCCGACTCGTGTGCGTGCCGAAAAGACTGGATATGATAGAGCCAGCACGGTACTCAACGGCCTTGGACCTGAGGGAGACCTGAGGTTCTACGATCAAAACTATTGGACGTGCATCGGGTATCTCGTCAACGCGACCAACACCATGTGGGACTGGGGAGATGATACGAATCGTTACTCGTCACCGGTCGAGCTCTACCTCACCAATCCCGATATTCCATACGCTGTGCTCCCCAACGGTGGTGGCTGGCTTGGCGAAGATATCTGGCCAATCGGTAATGCTTTATTCTCCGAGCGGTTCACTCAGTTGTTGAACAGCTTTTGGCTAGCACAGATTGCACCATTTTCGCCAATGGGAAGAGTCAATATTTCCACGTCTGATGCTCTCAAGAAGGAACTCGAAACCCTCGAGTGGCGCAATCTCAATGGTACAAGAACCCCCAATGAACTGGTCCTCCGGGCCAGAAAACCCTGGCTAGCAACGCTCATCATATCGTCCCTCGTAATGGCAGCTTGCGCCTTGTCAGCAGCGATGCTCAACCTGTTGCGTCGCGGCCCCGATATTTTGGACTATGCAACGAGTATGATACGAGATAATCCTTATGTAAATGTCGAAGTAGATCAAGAGTGTAATTCTATGGAAGATGGTGTTGATAGAACAAGGAGATTAATGAGCATGAAGGTGCGGCTCGGTGATGTGTGTCCTGAGGATAGGGAGGGGTACATTGCTGTATCGACACCGGGACGGGCCAAGCCCTTGGCGACATTGGGAGGAGATCGGGTTTTCAGATGACATCCAATGAGTAACGACTTTTGATATGCATATTATGATCTACCGATAGCAGGATCATGCCAAGGAGTGAACTGCAGCTTGGGGGCTGCCAAGGGCTTTGTGTGTCCTGAAATAAATTCTTCTTGTCTTAGATTCGGCCCCCAACCTTGAATCCTTCTGACAAATGCTTCCAATAGGCTGTTCATAACATGGACCATCCCAGAGAGTTACATCGTAGTTCCTTGTTCCTGCATGTCTAGGGGTTCATGGTCTCTCTTGGCAACGGGCTTTTGAATATTGGCTATATTCATCATTTAGGAAGGGTCGATCCGTTATTGTACATCTAAAGTTCGTTTAACTGGAAATTTCACGGCACTTTTTGATTTCTTAGGAAGATTAAAATTGAAAATGCATCCCTCCACCAGATCTCGGTACCGTGATGGTCAATCTATATAGTCGCGCGGTCCAGAACACATCCGGAAGTCTCAAACGGTTCATCTCATCTTTCTAATCCCAAGCATTAGTACTTATCACTGTCTAGCCAAGACTCTCCCGATAACAGGTTAGCTTATATTGTTGTCGCTTTGTGGGATAAGCTTATCTCCGGACTTACAATCCTCTGTCTCTAGCCACTTCCCTTCTTAGTAAGCCAATTATTGGGCGTGCACACAAGACCTCCACTTGGACCAAGAACCATAACCATGTACCATCGAGCACGTGGAATAGAAAGACTTAGGCTTGTTACTAGACTGTCCAACTTTGCCATGTTTTCCAGGGCTCCCATCACAATTGATGCAATCATAAGGTAAATTCGACAGATTACTGCCAGTATCAATGTTTTATTCTATTTAGTTCAGTAGGTCACTCTAAAGACCAGCCTTCGACAACTTCCAGAAGCGTGTGGTCCGTACCAACATTCCCTGGGAAGACCACGTATGGCACCCCTTGATGCCTGCTTGTCTCCTCGTCGCATCTCCACAGCGGAACTCCGGGGGCTGCTTGGCCCAGAATCCTCGCCCGTCTCATGCGCAATCCCTTGCTAGCAGCATCAGATGATGTGATACCACCTTTCGCAATAATATACCGAGGTCTCACCTCGACTTTCTCAAGGAGCTGAACTAGAGCCTTTGCCACTTGGGAGCCAATGTCTAGTGAGCTTGAAGCATCTGAGCCCTTGATCAAGCTCCTAGACGTCATGACCAAGACGTCTTTTCCGTGAGCAATATCATTGGAAGCTTCAGACGCAGCAGTTTGAACAATTGATTCGGCCGTCATGGGTTCTTTGAGAAGCTCCGCCACGTCCAACTCAATAACTGAGAGCTTATCCCCACGTTTCTCTCTTAGAACCTTGAGCTGGGCCGTAGTTTTTGGCACGTAGGAACCAGCGATGATAAGCCCACCCGGAGTCCCTGTCGAGTTTGAAGAAATACCTAAGTCTTGCAAGGTCAAGGGAGAAATTCCTCTGATACCAAGTCGAGATGACACAAAAGCCGCCCCTGTTCGGTACAAGTATCGACGCCCAGCTTTCTCCGCCTCGAGAAGTCCAGCTACAAAGACATGCATGTCAGACTCGGCTGCAGCATTGACGATGAATACAGAGTTGGGCTGATTGACGGACAGCAACTTCTTAGCAACTCCGGCGGGCCCGCTCAAGCGGATGTCTTCAAGTGTTATGGAGACAAAAGAAGAGTCGTCGAAACGCCCTGGACATTTCTCCTTCACATACTGTCTTAGATTTGCATTCTGATACCCAAATGTAGCATCCTGAGCAAAAGGAGTCTGGTTGACTGGAACGAGAACGTCATTTTCCTTGATGTAGTGCACGTCATCAATAGTGTATCGTCCTCCTTGAAAGAAGAATGGTGCAAGAATCCAGCCATCAGAACGACCAATGGTTTCTTCCACAGCGTCTGGCTCTTGTGGTAGATGTCCGCGTAGAGTCGAGTCACCACGTAGCACTATCTCGAATGCCGTCTGGCTGTCTTGTGCTGCGAGCTTGACATTTTGACAAATCTCAGTGATCAAGGCTTTAGCCTCGTCACTTGCGAGAGCCCTAGAGTTGGTCAAGATGAAGAAGCCTCTGTTGGTGAGGTTGAACTGGTCCCGAAGTGTTTCGATATCCCAAACAGTGAGAACATCGATGTCGTGACAGGTCTGGGTTCCTGTTGGGTCATCGTCCAAGACAACTAGGGCTGGCACCGCTCCAGTATCGACCATCTGCTTGATAGATCCTAGAACATCTCCGGAGTATTCGAGGGGTAGAGAGCTCAACGCATCTTGGACCTTCAAGCGGGGTAGCGCGGAGGCCTGGTCTGTGATCTGTTGTGTCTCATCCTTTAGGCCGGTGTTATTGGGCGCTTTGGCCACATCCCATAGACGCACAATGCCCGCGTCCGCCTCTTTAGACCATCCGCGCGACGCAGCAGTCAGATACATCGTATGAGCCGTGGAAGTCATAGGTGCAAAGTAGGTCAGCCTTTTCGCTGCGCCGAGTACGATCCCCAGATCTTTGACAAAGATGGCCAGGGCAGAATGAGGTGTCCAATCTTGATCAAGCATCTGAGGTGATCGGTTCTCTAGCATCCAACTCCAGGCTGCTGCGTTTCCAATGAAGCCTAGAACTTGTCTTGCATCAAGCCCCAACCTGGTCGCGAATGCCATCGACTCAGCCGCTGCGGCAATGTGACATCCAGCTAGGAGCTGATTGATCATCTTCACAGATGATGCAGCTCCGGCGCCACCTTGAACCTCATAGAGATTTGCGGAGGTACCCGCCATAGCAAGGAGAGGGTTGTCAATCTTAGACAAGGCAGGCTTTTCTCCAGAGTACATGATCTATAATTGTTAGTCTCGTTCTCGATGTGAACAGATGCGAGGGTAACCCACAGTAAGTGTTCCATTGGCGGCGCGGACTACTCCGCCGCTGACTGGAGCATCCACGAGTTGAATACCACGCCCGAGACAATGTAGCTTTTCCTGAAGCTCTTTGACGAATGAAGGAGCAACGGTCGAGGATAGCATGACTATGGCGTCGTCGGGAAGGACATCAACTACGCGTCCAGATCCAAACAAAACGTCTTCTGCTTGAAGTGCATTCTGAACCATCAAGATTAGAAGACTTGCATCCTTTGCTGCGTCGGCTGGTGAGGAAGCTGGCGACGCATTTTCCCCGAGAGATGCAAATTTGTCGATAGATAGTTTGAAGACGTCGTACCCGTGCACGTTGAATCCAGCACGCACGAGTGATGCTGCCATACCTTGACCCATAGCCCCTAAGCCAACAATGCCGATCTTCGATATCTCGTGTGCCGTAGTCGAAGCAGCAAGCTTAGAAGTGTCAGATATAGCACTAGCTTGTTCTTTGACCTTCTCTGGGCATCCTGGAAGAAACAACCGCACAAGGCCAGCATCATCTTCGGAGCCGAACCCTTGAGCTGCACCAGCGATATATAGTTGCTCAGCTGTTGATGCTAGTGGAGTCGGGACCTGAAGTGTGCGGGCAGTTGACGTTACAATGCCCTTGGCAGGGGTTAGCACAACAGTTCTAAAGCAACACAAAAGAGTTTCAACTCACCATGTCTTTGACAAAGATGTTGAGTGCAGATAATGGAGTCCAATCACCTCCAAGCATATGAGGGACACGATTCTCAAAAGCCCATGAGTTTCCAGCGGCGTTGGTAATGATGTTATAAACTTCTCGTGTGTTGAGTCCGGCTTTTGCTGCAAGGCCCATGGCCTCAGCGGCAACGGCGATGTGGATTCCTACAAGTAGCTGGTTGACCATCTTGATCTTGCTCGCCGTTCCTTCGTCTCCTTCAATTATATGAAGCGTCTCGGACATTGATGTCAGCAGCGCATTGGCATTCTTCAACGCATCTGGAGTCCCTGATGCAAAGATAGTCAGTTTGCCTTCGGCTGCTCGTTTAGTTCCGCCAGAGACTGGGCAGTCGACGATAAGGATATCAGCTCTGCCAAAATTCTCTAGACGAGACTTCAACGTGTCATAAAATGTGGGTGGTATTGTTGAACAAATCAGGATCGTAGCCCCCTTTGGTAATGCTATCATCTGTCAACAACTGCAAGATCACATGAGTCTTCTGAACTCACTCGCAAGGACTCCACTTTGCTCATCAAAAATGATGGTCTCTACTTGTTGGACATTGGCAGCCATAATGATGAGCTGGGACTTGTTTCTAGCGACTTCTCGCGGGGATTCTTGTGTCTGGCCACTTTGAGCAACAAATTTACTTGCACTCGGTGGATAGACATCGTAGCCTTCAACATTGTATTCTGGCTGCTTGAGGAGATTGCATGCCATTCCAAACCCCATAGCCCCCAGGCCAATGAAGCCAATTTGGCAGACCTGAGCTGTCATTGTGAGTAATGAAGAGCAAATGGGTAATGGTGGTTATGGGAGATAGTAAAAGAGTCTGAAAGGAATCTCCAAGTTTGGATTGTTGATGTCGAAAATACACGATAGCCCGAAGTGAGACCAGGGTAAAAAACGATACAAAAGTAATGGAGGGAATATCTACTCGTGAGTAGCACCTTCACTCTTCTGGTCATAGCAATGTTATCCGAGACTGACTCCGCGCGGACAAATGACCGCCGGCTTCAGCCCGCTCTTCCTTTCTCCCCGCTCCACTCTTGTCTCTGCACTATTCCCTGGAGGCATTGGCATAAGTCCAAGTGGAGGTGGAGGGGGATGTGGAGGGAAATGTGGAGGTGGAGGTGGAGTAAAGGATCACTCTGATAACGCGTGCAGCGTGATGTCTTCATTTATCTGAGGGTAAAGATTGTCGTTTTAGCTAAGATCAAAAATTGGGTCTATTCTTCCTAGTAAATCTCCAGTTACAGTACTCATCTTGAGGCAATCTGGTTTGGCACAGCTTGTTTCATTTTGGACTTTTGTGTATTCAAATGATGCTTTGGTTCTCGCGGCAGTCCACTTCTAACGATCATCGAATAGCTCATGTCGATAGTCTATAGAGGCATCTGATAGTCGAGCAAGTCGAATACGCCGCTCTGATAGGCCAACGAGTTGAGTGAAACTATATGGGAGTTTACGGTCTAAATCGAGAAGGCCATGAACGTATAGGTAGATGGTGATATAATGTTGATCAAAGTTAGGGATATTGTAGCAGCACCTCATGTTTTGTTACTCGTATCACTTTCAGAGTACAAGTCATCTTGAGACAGGCGAGCTTGGTACGATGTAGCCTCTAACAAGATCTTTTCCCTCGCTCGAAAGTCTTTTCAATTGCCCTGTCTGCTATTGTGTGTCCAGAAAGAAAGCCCTGCTTCCAACCGAGCAGCCCCATATACAGCAGAGCTGTCAAGACTATCACCCGCATACTCTCGTGCAGCTCCCATGCGGCCAAGTGCCGTTTCCAAAGTGGGAAGACTTGTACCATGTTCACGAGCAAGTGATACAGCATGACCAACATCCTTCTCTGCCAACGTAATCACAAAGCCGGGTGGTGTATCGAGCGGCGGAGCAAATGCTCCCGACGTTGCGCGCTTTGAGTAGCTCTCCAGAACAGGCCCAAACATTGACCCTATAAATTCTTCCATTTGCTGAGTACCTAGGCCGGTCTTTTCGGCAAAGACGTGACCCTCGGCCATTAGTTCTTGGAAACCAATGACGAATATGTTTCTGGAAGAAGGCTTGTATTAGCGTCAAGTTGGTTTTCGAGAAATTAATCGGACTCTTACCCTGCAATTTTTAAAAGAGCGGACTTGCGAACATCCTCACCCATGTTGATGATGCTACGGCCCATGACGTCGATTATGAAAGGGCGTACGTTGTCGATAGCCCATGACGGTCCAGCCATAGAGAAGATGAGCTTCCCCGACGCTGCAACGGGGCTCGCACCAAATACTGGAGATGCAATAAATGTGCAGCCCTTTTCGGCCAGCAGGGAAGAGCATTTGGCACATGTGTCGGGGTGCACTGTAGAAGTGTCGACCCAAATTTTGCCCATTAATGGAACGCCTTTTTCCAATACCTGTGCGACTAATTCCTCTAACACTTTGTCATTGGAAATCTGGATTGTAAGCGAGTGACTTAGGTTGTTGGGGCATCTCTTACCATGGTAAAGATAACAGTGGACTTATCGACCAAATCCACGATCGTCCTCTCAGAAACTGCTCCTATTTCTTCCAGGGGAGTACCTCTAGACAGTGTTCTATTACTGAAGTGAAGTGGATGTCGACCTTGGGCTAATAGGTGATTTTGGAGACGTGAGGCCATGCCAATTCCCATTGATCCTAGGCCATACTACTCGAGTTAGCTGATTTGTGACATCCTCTGTATAGTCGGATCGTACCCATCCAACCCGCTCGGAAGAAGTCATGGTTATGCGCGAGATGGTGTTTTGGGTCAAGAAGAAACAACGAAAAGATAACAGATTGGAAATAGTTTGACGAGATTTTGTGACGGTTTAGATAGACACTGAATTAATTTCTGTAAATTCTACCAAGTTTCATCGAAGAACTTCGATTTTAGGTCATCTTTGTAGGGCCTTCAGAGAAGGGCTGGTGTCCAGGTGCTACGCCTGACTGACAAAGCGGAGGTGGAGTGAGGAGTCGGGGTAAGAAGTGGAGGCAAAGGGATGATTAGAACCCGCAGTGGAGCTCCACATATGACTCGCCGATCAATGCTGAAGCTTCGCTAAGTCGAGCCATGCGTTGCCACTTGTTCTTACCCCTCAAATCAGATACCAGCCGAGACAATCTCGTTAAGCACAGGTACCATGGAAGACCCAATCGACCACACACTTCTTGCTTTCCAAAACCGACGGATAGCTTCTGTGAAAGAAGCTTCGCCAGTGACAGGCGACGGAATAAGCTCTCCACCAAACGTAGCACTTGCGATGGCATTGAAGATGACGGATGGTGTGTCGTACCGTATTCTTGCTGGATTATCTCCCCCGCGTATCTCAGACGCCGCCCATCGAAATGATCGCCAACTTGCAAGGAGAATTCGATAAGTCGCGACAGTAACCCACGGTGGCTCAAATAAGGCATCTGATGTGCTTCCATTGCCATTAAATGTCGAAGATAGTGCATCCATAGTGTCCTCGAGTACAAACAAAACAGCATCATCCCCAGAATTGTGCTTCATAAGTGAATACAACGATCGCCTTGATCCTGTATAGCGCCCCAGAGTGAGATGGGTTGCTGTTGCCAACCCGGCCACCACACTGTTATCGACAATACCTCCAATCAAGAGATCATCAGGCTTGTATAGTGAGATCTTGGTAGCTAACGCCATGCGCTCGATACCGGTCCATATAGCTTCATCTGAGGTGCTGTTCGATCGCAGTCGCTCTTTGGCTATCCGTGAGACGTGCCGCAACACGGCAGCCACTTGCCGGTTCTGAGATTGTGTGAGAATATGAAAAGCTGAGGGGTCAGACAATGTTGGAGGGAGTTGGTAGTATGATCGAGTCAAATCTCTAACTAGAGAGTCGAGGCTGGTGAGGAGAAAGATAATAGAGATGGGAGAGACTTCAAGGGCCGACAGAATCTCCGGGTTGGGTGTGTCCGACATGAGCGACTGCATAGCTAGGAACAGAGTATGACAGGTTGTCCCTAGGAACATCTCTTCATCCGGTTCGTGTATATCCAATGCTCTGGGGTCTCTGTGAAGCTCGTCAAGCCAAGCCACGGCCGAATCTGACTCCCAAAGCGTACGGGAGAAGGGCAGCTCCCAACAGAGATCTACAGCCGAGGCCAGGGACCGTATGTTGCAGGGATAGAGGATGTGAAAGTCTAGAAACAGCAAGGTGTGCATGCATAGTTTCATGGCCTCCTTGTCGGCAAATTTGAGCCACCTGGCGTGAAGCTCTGCTTCGTTTTCCTCGACTTCTTCTTGTGCTAGAGCATCGATCCAATATTGCGACTCTCCAGACATGGCGGATTGTTTCAAAAGACCTAGATCTTGAACGACCTAGAGAGTTGTATGAGCTTATATAAAGATAAGAATGAGTTATGAATAAGTATACGAGAATAACATAGGCTAGTCCACATGAACAGTTGAAGGAGTTTGGGGGCTGCTTACTCACATCGATAAGTGCTCGTAGAAGGCTCTTGGCCTTGTAATGTTGTGATGCATCGCCCATATATGCACCATAAAAGATATGTAGCAGCCAAGCCTGTATAACCCATGTTCTCTTCAAATCCTGGCAAGCTAGACCGGACTTGGGATGTGATTTAGCCCTCGGCCATCTCTTGAAAGGGGCAGACAACGTACCAAGCGACCGAGTTCGCTATGCCCGGCTTCCCACAGGCTTTGACTCCATTTCATACAAGCTGAGGCATCTGGCTCTGGGAGAGTTCGTGCGGTGTATAGACTTCCGATGGCGATGATGATTTTAGTCATCAGATCGGGCCTCCTTTTAACCGCTGTTGGCCGATGGAGTAGTGGAAAGGATGGGTGAAAGTATTCGAAGTATGCTGCTATATGAGTGTCATGACTAATACCAGGGTCCCTATCATAAGGTTCAGTCAGGTGTCTTACAAGGGTATGGGATACTGAACTGACCCGGGAAGCAGGAGTGAGCTCGTCGTCTGGTCGGTATCTGGGTTACAGACCAAGTCATCTTGAACAACATCCGGACTCACGGAATTTGTAGCAGCTGACGATGAGCCCTGATCATCAACGAAATTATTTACAGGTTGAGGGTCGTCAAAATCCTGGCTGTGGTACTGCTCCGCATTGTCCTGTCCACCCCGACATCTCTCAGCATGTCGTTTGCAGACATCCCGCCTCGAGAAGCGGGCCTGGCAGCGGAAGCATTGGTATGGCCTTTGCGAGTCCTTTTGATGTTCTGAACTTGATGTTAGCACGTTACAGCTGTTTGATGCCCACTGAGGTCGTACTTGAGCGTTTATGCCGTTCAAGATTTTCCTTTTTGACGCAGATCTAGGTCAGCGAATCGTGGCCGAGGCAGATGAGATCAGGTCTATAAATGCTTACGTTTCGAGTGAAGACTTTAGGACATTGAGTGCAGCAAAAAGGTCGATTAGCGCTCATGATGCTGTTCGGGTGCATACCAAGGATGTTACATTTGCTTTATCTTGATTGAACTTGGTGTCTATCTTGAACTACGGCGAGTTCCGGCTTAGTCATGCCCCCGCATCCAACCTCTTTACTCTCTAGTGCATTCCCACACAAGCACGCACCAACTTATTGATCAATGGTAGTAAGAGTCTTGCACTGTAAAATGTGGCGGAAAACGAGAAGATCACCTTTTTCAGATACCATAGTTCCTTAGTCTCTAATACTAACTCGTAGTTGAGGTCGTGCTGGTATGACCGTCCTCTGAGACTCGTTTCCATTCATCCCGAGCCGCCAAAATAGATTTTGCACGGGGAAAGACGGTAGAAACAAACCCCGATGTAATACGCACGACCTATGGTGTGTCAACCGATCTCGGATGTGATCTCTCACTCCAAAGTATTGAGGGTTTGTTGTTAACGACCTGTGTTTTGTTTGGGCGGCGTGTGGAATATGTTCTTCTTAGTTGTGATGCTGGGTAGTAAGGTGATAAGATTGATCATTGAGTTTAGAGAAGAGATATTTGTATGCGCTACTTTAACAAGGTTTGCTCTGATGTTACTGTACCAAAAGACTCAAAGCTATGAAAGTGGTGCTCCGCCTCCACATCTTGACTCAACCGCTTAGTGCAGGGTAACCAAGATCGAATCGCTTTGAGCAGTTTCAAGTTCAACATAGATTCAAGTTGCACCCGTGCTACAACATTATTGTGGAGGAATCTTTCTCGGTATAATTCATTGATAAGCAAGGTTTGTTTAGTTGTCGATGCGAGATCTTGTTTGCCCGAATACCTTGATAACAGGGAATGTTATTGGTCACGTATTTTCTTGACAGGGTTTAAAATCGTGCAGTTTCTATGCTCACGTTCAATGAAGCCAGTTACTACAAGCTCCAGAAAACCCGAGAGTCAAGTACAACATCACAAGACATTTGTCGAGAGACACTGATCATGCCTGGCTCTCCTTTCCCTCCACCGCCGCCTCAGCTCGGTCTGGCGCCCACTAGCGGGCTGGTGGTGTAGGCGGCCTTCAGTCCGGATGCCAAGCATTGGTCTGCGTAGAGTAGATACGGTCTAGCAACTGACACCTCCGCTCGGTGGAGCTCCACATACTAGGCTGGGACGATAAGGTGGGAGTGGAACCTAATCTGCGTCCGAGTCTTCGGATACGTAATGTTAGCTCCGACCCTGGTTTACCCCAGCTTACCCCAGTTTTGATGCTGAATATCCCGGCGACTACTACGTGGTAGAGTCATTTCCCCCAGATAACAGCCCTTCGGCTCATATCCGCGATTGTACTCCGTGCAGTATCAGCCATAGCAACCCCTCCCTTGTCTAGACCGACTTGAACCTAGGCCTGGCCATCCTTCTCTGTGGTATACCTCATGGCAAGCTGCCTACTTAAACCCTAGCTACTCTTGCAGTGATCCTATCCTGCCTCATCTCCAATACTTCCTGAGTATTGAGTGGTACAGCTTCGACCTCTTATTTACTCAACTCATCACTTCATTATTATCCAAGATGACCAAGTCCGATAAGCACTCTCCTCGAGATGGTGGAGACATCATCCAGACTCCCACAGATGTTGACGAGGGCGTTATCATTGACAAGGAACTTATCAAAGATGCCGACCCTGCCCTGGCTTTTGTGTCAGGTGAAGTGGTCGAATTCACTCCTGAGGAAGAGAAGAGTGTCCTTCACAAGATTGATTGGGCCTTGATGCCGCTGTTGTGCTGGATCTACGCGCTCCAGTTTGCCGACAAGACATCTCTGAACTACGCGTCTCTTATGGGTATTCGCGAGGATACGAACTTGGATCCCGACAGTCAGCAATACAGTTGGACGTCGAGTATCTTCTACGCTGGTTACATTGCCTGGGAGTAAGTAAATCACAGCCTCTTTATCCAGGGGAAATGCTAATGAGCTTAAAGATTTCCCACAACTTACCTCCTTCGAGCCCTGCCCCTCGGAAAATACACTTCAGCTAACGTCACTCTCTGGGGTGGCGTTCTGATTTGCCACGTTTTCGCTGTCAACTACGCCGGCCTCTTATGCGTCCGTTTCTTCCTCGGTGCCCTCGAAGCGACAGTGACACCCGCCTTCATCATTTTCACCTCGATGTGGTATAAACAAAACGAGCAGGGAAAACGTGCCGGTTTATGGCTTAGCTGTAACGGCGTCGCCCTGCTTACGCTTGGTCCCATTGCGTATGGCTTGTCTGGAGTGGAAAATGCCAGAATCGAGACGTGGAAGATTCTGTATCTCGCGCTTGGAATACCGACTGTCATCACTGGGGTGTACTGTTGGTTCTACATGCCCGACAACCAGACGAACGCCAAGTTTCTGGATAGACGCGAGAAGCTCATTGCCATTGAGCGTATTCGAGGAAACTTCCAGGGTATCGGAAGTCGCAAGTGGAAGTGGTCGCAGTTTTACGAGGCTTTCCGAGATCCTCGAACTTATCTCTACGTTCTCTTCTCATTGTTGATGAACATCCCCAACGGCGGAATCACCTCTTTCGGTTCCATTGTTATCAAGTCTTTTGGTTTCAGTGCCCGCTTGTCGCTACTGCTTAATATGCCGACTGGGTTTGTCGACATTGTCTGCAAACTCGGGTTTACCTACCTCTCTGATAGGTTTATGGACCGCTCATTGTTCGCCTTCATTGCTATCCTTATCCCTATGGTGGGTGGTATCATGATGATTGTGATCCCTCTTCATGCAAAGGCCGCCTTGTTGATCGGTTACTATCTGATCGGCGCAGCTGGCTCCGCCTGGTGCTTGGTCATGGTCATGATCTCCAACAATACCCTCGGCTATACCAAGAAAGCGACCGTCAACGGTTTACAAATTCTGGCATATGCTGCCGGAAACTGGATTGGACCACAAACCTTCCGCTCTGATGAGGCACCCCAGTATTTTCACGGCAAGATGATGGTTGCTATAATGTATGGTTGCGCGGCGGCGACCTTATTGGTCCTGCGCTTTGTGAACGTGACGGAGAACAGGCGTCGTGACAAGAAGGCTCTTGAGCAACCTCAACACGTGGAGAATGTTGGTACCGAATTCTTGGATCTTACCGATTTCGAGCAGCCCACGTTCCGATACATCCTATAAAACGGAGGTATGTAGGCATTGGAGACTTGTAGATGGCCGAGCTTGGACACCTGGTAGTTGGACGGGTTGTTGATTCTTGTTCTGTAGCTTATTGCTTGTGCTACCTAGCTCATTATTGTTGATTTAAATTGAAGCATTTCAGTTTTAAAACTATCATGTTAATGTGAGGATCACGTCCAGTGTTGCCTGCATAATTTTCTAGGCTTTTCCTCGTGGCCAAAGATCAGCTGGTACGATAGTGATACGACGTAGGGTTCTGAGTAGAAGAAAAAGAAATCCCACGTTCTTTGTGTTGTTAAAGCCGGTCCCTTACACTTTAAAATCTTACAGAGCATACCTTATATAGTACGACACAGAGAGTGACAAGCATGGCAGGTGTTGAAGTAGCGATATCGTATGTCAATCCGTAGGTTAGAATCTCTACCTTATGTTTACCTCTTGTTGTTACCTTGAAGGGCCAGTTCTTTATGATTTTGTAAGATAACCATGGTTTAATTCTCATGAAAACAGTGGTACCATTGGAGTCCCAAGCAGTTGGTACGACACAACTGTCGCCAGATATTCGAGAAGTATTGCTATCACTGCCTCGTTATGGAGAACCCGTGACTAATCATTTGTACAATGACACTCAAAGTAAGATAAGACAACATTGTGCCTGCAGGATATGTTATTCACTACTAGACCTAAGAGCTACATGTTATTCCCAATTCCAAATGTTTCTCGACTATCAGTCACCGGATTTTGGCATGCCTATGCCATGAGAAAATCCTCAAAGTCTTCGTCTGGAAGATCAGGCTGCCTATCGTTTCCATTAAGTAGCCCAAGGTACCAAGTCAAGTCACTACCATCGCTCTCACACGCCGCAAATCCGTTGCCAAAGTAAGCAAACCGGTTAGATGTCGTGTACTTGATCTCAAAGTCCTCCCATCGTGGAGTACCGATGGTTTGGAAGAACTGGATTCTCGAGCCAGGCCACATCATTGGCTCACCGTCAACAGTTCCCTGCTTAAACCATGACCGGCAAGGAGAAGTCCAGGCAGTCCTTGGTAGGAACTTTCGACGATGTTCCACAAAGTCAGCGACTGCCTCTTCCTTTGGTGCGAAAGAAGAAATCTCCTCTTCTGACATCTTCTTTAGGACTTGCATCACGTAGCGCGACACTGTTTCTGTGATGGGGAGAAAGCTTCCGTGGCCGTAGGGACCAAATGGACCGTTAAAAACTGTGATGAGGTTAGACATCGAGATACGAAGTTACGTGTTAGGGACTTACTAAAGTAGTTGGGCATATTCGCTACAGCTAGCGACAAATACGTGTTTGGCACATCCTGCCAGTACTTGCTCAAGCTGACACCATTGCGACCAATGGTAGGATAATGAGGCCTCCAACTAACGTCGAAGCCAGTCGCACAAACAATAACATCGAATTCGTGCTCGGCACCGTCGGCTGTCTTCATGCCCTTGGGTGTAATCTCGGTGATTCCTTTCGACACAACTGTGACGTTGTCCTCGCATAGCGCTTCTAGATAACCGTTGCCGGGCGTTGGGCGACGGCAACCAACGGCAAAGTTCTTGGGAACGATGATGTCGGCAATCTCAGGTTTCTTAGCTAGCTTGGCTCGCATATCTCGTTCGGCAAACTGGAAGGTGTGTAAGTAAGTGTTTTTAATAAAGACGAAGCATGAAGACTAACATCTCGGGCATCCTGTTGTTCCTTGGATCCGTTGAGGATGAATCGGAAGCGAGAATTGAGCTCGGATTCAATCTTTTTCCTGTATGCGAGGTACTTTTCGGGGTCATTTCGAAGAATCTCGCGTTGTTTGTCGTTATCTATCACGAATTTGTTAGAGTGTGGGGGAAACTAGTCCTTTCAATTTTACTCACACTTGAAATTGGAGCCATTCTTTCCAGCAAAGCGCTGGCCGAAACCTCCAGTAATCCACGCAGCGCTTCGGAGGAAGCAAGTCATATGTCCGACCACTATCAAAGTCAAGTAAGCATCTCATCAACAGAACATCGCAGCGCTGTTTAAGTGTGGTTTTGTGAGAGAACTAACCTGGCTGAAGGTTTGGCACAATCTGCACAGCTGATGAGCCACCTCCGATAACACCGACACGTTTTCCTTCGAGGGAGACGCTATCGTCCCAGTTGGCGCTGTGAAGCATTGGACCCTTGAAGCTCTCTCGACCTGGGATATTGGGCCACTTCCACTTGCTGATTGCCCTGTTAGATAAGCCACATGGGGAGTTACGATTGGAAACATACTTTAGAACACCACTAGCGTTGACAAAGATGTGCGCCTCGTCCTCAAACACATCTTCAGGATCGTCTCCTCGCTGAATCTTGACGTGCCACTTCTGGGCATCTTCATCCCAGAAGGCGCCCACGACTCTATGGTTGAGTCGGATGTATTTGTTGAGATCATGCTTTTCGGCAACGTCCTTGAAGTATTGTAGAATCTCAGGAGCACCTGAATAACTAGATTCCAAGTAATTAGGGATGCGTTACTGACATCATTTCTCGCGCTACTTACAAGGATGTCCATTCGGGTGATGGAGCCCATGAGAACTGATAGTTGATAGACGGAATGTCGCAACCACAACCAGGATATTTGTTCTCGTACCATGTACCACCAATTGAAGGGTTCTTCTCGTAACAAACCAGCTCAAGATCAAGGGGACTGATGTCAATCTCGTGTGCAAGGTTCAGTGCGCTAGCGCCAGCACCTAAACAAATGATGCGCAGTTTTCTACCGACTCGACTGGGCTTCTCTAGGATCTGGTATGCGGGCTGTGCTTGGTAACCATCAAAGGAGGTGCCGAGGGAACCCATTTTTGTGCGTTGGGATATGATTGATGGTATCAGATTCGATGTTTTTCTGGGTTCTTGATTGCTGATGGAGTCTAGGAAGTGAAAGAAGGTGAATTGAAGCCTTTAAGTCAAGAATCATCGAGCCTTCATGGGCGGTATTTCCCCCACACATCATAAGTGAAGGTCGTTGTGGAGCTCCTTTAGAGTCAACTAATAGGACATCCCAGGGACCAATTTTCTTGACAAACCAGCAAGTCACAATGGCTGGTCATGCATTAGTTGGGCCTGCTCCTCCCTCGTATGGCAGTACGCAAAGTCAAGGTACGGTAAATCACTTGGCGTTATCTCGGAACTTGCCAGGTAACACCGTTGCCTCCACTT
>JABEXW010000627.1:0-50769 GCA_013266185.1 Fusarium sarcochroum
ACATACAGACGGCAGCCAACATGAAGATAATATCGGCAACCTGTCGGGATGTGTTTGGGGGTATCGGGGGCCCGGTGACGTGGGTAGGGGACGGGAGAATCAATTTGGTGGAGAGGCAGGAACCTGAAGATTTGGATCACGGGGGGTGAGAGGTCCCCCAGCCGCTAGTGACTTTTTTGATTGGCATTGTACGTCACGTGACTCTTAGAAGAATCGTCCGTTTGCACAACAAAAAAAGTTTATGCAGGTATGGTGAGTGAGTTGGTTACGAAATTTTGCAGACCTTATCTTCTTGTACCTATTTTACTTCCTCTCCTCTAGTTCCAATGTCTTCTTTTCCCATATCTTGAGGTTGGAAACTCATTCGCCTCTCAGCTTTTCCGGAAGGCCTACTTAAGTGGTATTTTACAAGAGCCAATCAAAGCGTAGTGCCATTACCCTAAACGTGAATATGGCTTTTCTTCCAACCAACTGCCATGGACTTTTCAGTCCGAGTATTCGCGTTTTCTTGTTTGAGCGTATGCTATGTATCAATTATTTAGTATGGTGCTGTCTTTCGATCACTGTTTAGTGTTCTGAACCAAACACGATCACCCTTGGCTTGTGAGGAGCAACACTGGGAATATCATCCAGTGCAACTGCCCAAACCATCCACTGATAGACTCCGCAACGAACAGGTCAGACGCTAACTCCATCTTAGTCAAGTACATACCAACTGAAGCGAAGCGTTTTGGATGACCTGTCACGTGTTATATGTAGGATGACCAAGTTGACTTTCGTTTATAACGAAGTTGCAATACTGCAGGATGCCTTTAGGATTACCGCAATACCAAGTTCGACCACATATATCGTCTACGCATTACGGCCGCGAAGACTCTCTCGCCTGTATCACCTGAAGTAACGAGACACTATGTCATTTGCGTGTTGGGTAGTGGTCTCTATGGATACCTTACTAAATGGAGAACTTAAAGATCCCACTCTGCAACTCAGGCTACTACAGTACTGTATTTATGTAGCTTTTGAGTCGGCAGAACAGCATGTTCGTCGTACAACGACAGGGTTGGAAGTCAATATATTATTCCTTGTCCATCAACCTCAAAACCATACGCCTAGTACGGAGTAGACTATGAGCATCCAAGCTCAAGTTAATCTGGTACTACGGTACATTTATGGCTGCAGCAAACAATGGACGTCATGCAAAAGCAAGGCCCCTGCAACTCAAAACCAAGGTCACATTTACTGCAATTTACTCGGCACGGGTACCTCTGATTTAGTACTGTAGGTCCACAGCCCCCCGCCAAACCACTTGCAACCATACACAGGCCCTGAAAATTCGATTACCACACAAGACAATCCCTAACCTAACCTTGGAAGTCCTTTTCACCTTGCTTCCATTCTTTCCTCCCTCCTCTTCTTTGTGTACTCCGCTCCTCATCACGACTCGAGTCTCACCGAGCGCCTGCGTGTCATCGTATCTTGCGCGCTCGAGATCTCTTTGTCTCTTAGTCTGGAGCTTTTATCTTTGTTTGACTCGACTCTTACCGGGAAAAAAAAGTTCTAATTCTACCCCACTACCACAAACCAAAACACCACCTTTGAACCAACGTTTACCGCATCATCGCAGCAATGTCGGACAAACTCACTCGGTACGTCGCGAACTAGGAATAAAGAAAATTCACCGGGAAAATAGGAACTAACCAAAACTCCAATAGTATCGCTATCGTCAACAGCGACAAGGTCCGTCAAGATCACCACCGATCACGATTTGCCCCGCCAAACAATTTCTAACCCCTCCTTTTAGTGTCGCCCGCGAAAATGCCGTCAAGAGTGCAAAAAGTCATGCCCTGTCGTCCGTAGCGGAAAGCTCTGTATCGAAGTGCAAGCCGACTCTCGCCTGGCCTTCATCTCCGAGCAGCTCTGTATCGGTTGTGGTATCTGCCCCAAGAAGTGCCCCTTCGACGCCATCACCATCATCAACTTGCCCACCAACCTCGAGAGCCAAGTCACCCACCGATATGGCCCTAATAGCTTTAAGCTGCATCGTCTGCCGATGCCTCGACCCGGTCAGGTTTTGGGTCTTGTCGGAACCAACGGTATCGGAAAGAGTACTGCCCTCAAGATTCTGAGTGGAAAGCTCAAGCCTAACCTGGGTCGACACGACAACCCTCCTGACTGGGAAGACGTTATCAAGCACTTCCGTGGTTCCGAGCTTCAGAGTACGTAGCTACGCACGAATATCAGATGAGATGAGCGCGTACTGACTTGTGAAACAGACTACTTCACCAAGCTTTTGGAGGATGACCTTAAGGCCGTTGTCAAGCCCCAGTATGTGGACCAGATCCCCAAGGCCGTCAGGGGCCCCAACAAGAGCGTCCGATACCTCATCGAGAGCCGCGCCTCGCTCGGCAACATGGAGGAGGTCGCCAACACTCTCGAGCTGAACCATATCATGGATCGAGACATCAACCTTCTCTCTGGTGGTGAGCTCCAGCGTTTTGCTATTGGAACCGTCGCTGTTCAGAAGGCCGATGTCTACATGTTCGACGAGCCTTCTTCCTACCTCGATGTCAAGCAGCGTCTGAGCGCTGCCCTGATTATTCGTTCCCTCCTCCGTGACGATGATTATGTTATCGTCGTCGAGCACGATCTGTCAGTTCTGGACTACCTCTCCGATTACATCTGCGTTCTTTATGGTAAGCCCGCCGTTTACGGTGTTGTAACCCTACCCTACTCCGTTCGTGAGGGTATCAACATCT
The DNA here is from genome assembly GCA_013266185.1 of Fusarium sarcochroum. Lineage (NCBI taxonomy): Eukaryota > Fungi > Ascomycota > Sordariomycetes > Hypocreales > Nectriaceae > Fusarium > Fusarium sarcochroum. The sequence goes on from JABEXW010000627.1 coordinate 2,757, forward strand.
TCCTCGACGGTCACATCCCCACCGAGAACTTGCGATTCCGTGACGAGTCTTTGACCTTCCGCACTGTCGATGCTACCGATGAGTTTGCTATCGACAAGTCTCGCGCCTTCACCTACCCCAAGATGGAGAAGACACTCGGCAGCTTCAAGCTCAACATCGATGCTGGTGACTTCACCGACTCTGAGATTATCGTCATGATGGGTGAGAACGGTACTGGAAAGACCACCTTCTGTCGACTCTTGGCTGGAGCTCTCAAGCCCGATAGCAAGAAGAGCGTTCCCGAGATGCGAATTAGCATGAAGCCCCAGACCATCACCCCCAAGTTTGACGGTACCGTTCGCCAGCTGTTCTTCAAGAAGATCAAGCAATCCTTCCTGTCTCCCCAGTTCCAGACCGATGTTGTCAAGCCTCTCAAGCTCGAAGACTTCATTGACCAGGAAGTCAAGAACCTGTCCGGTGGTGAATTGCAGCGTGTTGCCATTGTCCTCGCTCTCGGTATCCCTGCCGATATCTACCTGATCGACGAGCCCTCCGCCTACCTCGATTCCGAGCAGCGTCTTATTGCGTCGCGAGTCATCAAGCGATTCATCATGCACTCTAAGAAGACTGCCTTTATCGTCGAGCACGATTTCATCATGGCCACCTACCTTGCCGACCGTGTCATTGTCTTCGACGGAGAGCCCGGTATTGACGCTCATGCCAACAAGCCTGAGTCTCTCCTCACTGGTTGCAACACTTTCTTGAAGAACCTCGACGTTACTTTCCGTCGCGATCCTACCAACTACCGCCCCCGTATCAACAAGAACGGATCTCAGCTTGACCAGGAGCAGAAGATGAGCGGCAACTACGTAAGTTCATCCTCCGTAATCTCACAAGAGGATTCTAGCTAACAAACCTGTATAGTTCTTCCTGGAGGAGAATGCTGATAAGAGCTAAAGGCGTTTATAACGAGACCTTCCCTCCCCTTGATGGTGCATCTCATGGCGTTTGGGGCGTTCAAAATGGAAATCGGCAAAAGCAGCGTGGGGACCGGGTCCTAGGAATAGATGACGACCGCAGCGTCGGCGAGGATGACGATCCAGATGGATAACGACGGCGACGGCAGCGTATCCCCTGTTGTCTGGTCCTACGAAAGCTATCGGGTTTCAAGTTTGTTTTTTTGTTTCGTCTTTGCATCGAGTCCTCGAGGTCTTTTTTCACCTCGTTGAGTTTCTTGCAAGAATGAAACCAGACTGCTTCGTAGATTGAGGGACAATGGATCTAGCAGGATCACTGTCGTCTAAAAACGTTTCCTACCTCGCGGGAAACGACCTTCATAATGAGAATGATGGCTGTCAGTTAGTTTACTATATTTTCAATCACAAAAAGACATTGGATCGTCCAAAAAGAACAAGTTTGATTAAATTTATGCCCTAAACTTTTCTACCTACTTATACCTGTCCATCCCATCTGGATTAAACTCCATAACTGCCATCTCACATACAAAATCACAAGCAATAAACCTAGAATAAGAAGTGGGAAAGACACATACTGGCCAAATAATTATGCTTGTGGTGAGCAACACGGTCGCCATCTGTTTCCACCGCTGCGGCACTGGGCGGCCATGGCGACCAAGAGCCGCGAGTCTGTACTCGAGAGTCATCTCGCCGGACAGACGTTGCCAGGGGATTGACAATGCCGGTACGTACTGAGAAAGAGTGCAGCTGTTCGCTTCAACCATAGCTAGGGAACAATGTCAAGCTTTTAATCCTCTTCGATCTCGCCCTCTTCGCTTCCAGAATGCACGTCCTTGGTTGCAGGTGGAGGGGTAGTCTTCTTACGAGGACGTTCTTCCACACGGGGCGGAGTGCGCTCGCGTGATCGCTCTCTCTTGACCCTCTGCAACAGCCTGTTAGCCATGTTTCCTTACTCATGAAGCTTTGTTGTTCTCCGTACCTTGGCATCTCGCGAATCCCGGCGGGCGTAATCGTCTTCGTCATCGGGACGACGGCGTCGAGATCCTGATGGCCGCTCATCTCCATAGTTCAGCTCATCATGCGACCCCCGGTCGATGCGACGGCGATACAGCCTCTCACGCTCATCTTCCCGATCTCTTCGTTCACGGTCATAGTAGCTATCGTCATCACGACGCGAGCGAGAGTGACGATCATGGTCTCGGTCCCGGTCACGCTCGCGCTCACGGTCACGATCTCGTTCTCGCTCTCGCTCACGACGAGGTGGTGGTGAGAGGCGGGCCCGGTCCGACCCTAGCAGACCTTCTGCCATTGTCGATTTCCGGTGATTACGCTCTCGTTCGGCGATAGCCTTGCGTCTATCCGCTTCGTAGGCATCTGGCTCCGGACTGCGACTACGTCGAGAACCACGTCCACCGCTACGATGAGATCGCTCACCTCTTGATCGTTCCCTCTCACGACGATGCAAGTCTCGTTCGGTAGACATACGATCACGCCGTCTGTAGCTTCGGTCCACTTCCTCTTCTTTTTCTCGCAGTCGGCGGATGTGCTTGTCAAAAGCATTTCGTCGAGCGTCCTCGGACGCGATGGCCTGGAACTCGTCTGATTTCAGGAGTCGAGATCGTACCTTGTCATATGTGTCACTCAGAGTGATAGGGGGCTCCATGCGCTTCATATATGCGCGCAAATCGTCAACGGCTCTGCGTTGCTGGCGTTCAGATTGTCGATCATCGTCTCGCTTAGAAGAGCGCTTTTCGCGAAGCTGGCAATGCCGTCAGTATGATAACATATAAAAACAACACACGTGGGTCAACTTACTCGGTCAAAAACGAGTTTGAGAATGTCCGGTTCAATGTTAGCAGTCCGTCGATCATCCTTCATGATGGAGAGGAACTCCTCAAAATCGCTCGTAGGCGTGAGATCAAACCGCTTGTCCTAGAGATAGTTAGTGATCAATTACGTATAGTTGATAATGAATTGATGCCATACTTCAAGAACATCCAAAACATCATTCCTGGGCCCACGAAGGCCACGTTCCTCCTCCTCGATAACATCCCAGAAGAGCTCTTGAGGATTAGAGCCACTTTGGCCGACGACGTCGGTGTAACGGGTGTCGTCTTCGATCAGGGGAACAATCTGGCTCCATTTCGTTCCAGCATTAATCTTGCCATTGCGGCGAAGCTCGCCGAGGAGGCTCTTGAAAGCATCTCGGGCCTTACGTTCCTTGCGGAACTTCTTGTTCTTCTCCTCCTGCTTTGTATCGTTGAATCTGCGTTCCAAAGCCTTCATGTGGTTTTGGAAAGCAGTCAGGATGTCAAACTTGGTGAGAGCCTGGTACTTTTCGTCATTCTGGAAAGGCGGGGTAGATGAAATGATACCTTGAGCATCGGCCCATCGAGTGTACGGTTCCAAGTTGAGCTTGGGAAGTATATCAATGAGCCCATCCATGGCATTCTTCCTAAGAGATGTCTGCTGCTCGGCATGTGCCTTCTTGAGACTAATGATATACTCTTCGAAGAGCTGGCGACGCTCACCCTCGTCGTTAGTGGAGCGGAAGATAGTCTCGCCTTCGATGATGGGACGCGCCGTTTTCCAGCGGGTGTAGTGGGTGATTTCGGGATGCCTCTTGAGCATGGTCTCAAAGTCAGCACGGAGTTTAGCCAGCCTTTCCTTGGCCCGCTCCTTGTCCTGGATAACCACGTCCTGACAATACTTATCGAAAGCGGCCCTCCGATCCTTGGGATCCTTAATAGCGCGGAACTGGGGGTCTCGCGCAGTAGCTCGAATTGTCTGCTCCCAAGTCCAGTCTGGCTGAACTCCGCTGCGTCGAAGAAGCTTGGCAAATGCAGCCTCAGCTTCTTCAGCCGTGGCATATTCAGGGTCGTTCGTCGCGGGTACAAAGGCCTGAACCTTGGGGTCGTTACCATACGTGATTTGGCGAGATTCGGGATAGATGTCGCGCTGATCGCGATGCTGGTCGTAAGGCGCTTGTGAGTAACCTCCTGCGGAAGCGGGAGGCGTGTAGGGAGTTGCAGAAGCCGGAGTTGCAGGCTTGCTTGTCGCGCCAAGGGCGGTCTTGTAGACATCAGGCATTTCCCAAGAGCTCTGTTTCGTCTCAGTGTTATACCAATACTTTCGGCCTCCCTCTGCAGTGTATTCCTTCCATGGTTGGTTCGCAAGGGCGCGCTTGTGGCATGTTAGCATATGGTCACATATCAAGCAAAGAATGGGATAAAACAAACCTCAGCCGAACCCATCATATCCTCTGGCTTCGTCCATTGAGTAACCTTGGTAGTCGGGTTGTAAAAGTAGGCTCGTCCATCGGGCGTGTGGTGCTCCTGCCAAGCTGAGGCCGGCTGGCCATAAGGAGAGCCGAAACCGTTCATCGCGGATAAAGATTGTCGCAAGAGAGGCAGCTGATGAGCGCGACGCGATTCGACTACTGTTGATGCGCCGAGTTGCCAGGTCGCGATAGATAATGGCAATGAAGTGAAGCAAGGGTTGACAAGGTTAAAATTGAAGCAACGCGGAGATTCACTTGTTTGTCGATTTCGGCGTTACCAACTTTTTGCGCACGGGCCACGTCTTGTCGCGACAGCTAGTTTGGGTGATTGGCTTACCTAAGGCACCTGAGGCATCGATCTGTACAGTAGGGACCACGTCTCTAAGGGGCATGAGCTGCATTCCGACTTACACGGGTAATCTAACAAACGAAATAAAAAGGGACAAACGTGAGAAACAGAAGACTCAAGAGACTTCATATACTAATTTCTCTGGTAAAAAGGCGATATTTTAATCGCGAATATGTCGGACTCTGGGACGACCCCAGACCGAGAGTCTATCCCTTCAGAGTCTATTGAGCCTGAGCCCGAATCTCTCACTCAACTCAAGAGAAGCCTTTTCATTACCGATCCTACGACCGAGTTTGCGGAGCAGTCACATTTATCTTACCTCATACCAGAAGACACAAATTTGGACTTGGAAGCAGCTTTCAAGGATCTTGAACCAGGAAACTCAATACTTGACTCAATTAAGCGTCGAGATGGGTTATTCTTCGGTAAGTAGCTTGCCAAATCTCATACGCAGCTTATCGCTAACACCCTAATCAGATGAGACGGTCAATGTTCTTTTACTGCTGAAGTCTCCCTGGAAAGACGAAGCATCTCTTCGTACTCATCTCAACCGGCTAGTGATATCAGTGGAGGCCCAGATTGTCAGCGGCAAAACCCATGGCAAGGAGAATTCCACTACAGAGACCGTCTTTTCAGGCACGGTTCCAGACGTCGATGATCCCTTTATCATTGTCGACGGAGACGACGAAGAAAAAGAAGAAGCCGACGACGACGACGAAGATAGCGGTGATGACACTGAAAACCAGAATGTCTTTGCTTGCTGGAAACTGCCTGTCTTTCTGAGCCGACCTCGCACTCGAGTTTCCACGCCAACCATTATCTTCACCGCATCTGCAAGTCTAAAACCCGAAGTCTCAACCGACCTCATAGGAAAGGGAAGCGGTTATCTTCAGAGCGGAGTGCCTTCAGGTTTCAATCTTCTCGAATCCTTTGGAAGCGATGCTGCCCTTGGCGGAGTCAAGCCTCGGCTGTCTGCGCTGCGAGTATCAAGAGTTACTCCCGTCACACGTTCGCAAGACGTAACAAAGCATATACGAGCCTTACCACAAGTCGAGCACAAGATTTTCCCTATTGTTCATACTAGAATCCGCTTCTCACGGCCGACTACAGCACCAACCAGCTCGGCTGTGATCGCCTTGCTCGAGGTTGACTTCACTTCTCACTTCGAATGTGAAGTCTCATTAGACAGTATCGACCTTTCGATCCTCGATGCTACAATCGAAAACCTGAATGATGATGCGGGCATGCAACTACCCCTAAGTTGCGTGTCTCACGATCACATTACATTCCTCTACCAAATTGCTCCCCGACAGCACGACGTTACAGTCAAGAACCCCATGCGAGACCTCGACATCAAAATCTCCGCCACCGCTCAAATTATCCCTGGTCGCTGCACGCCTAGTATGGCCATGTCGTGGACAACCCAACTTGACTTCACCCTCCCAGTTAATCCCGGATATGGCCCAGCAACAGCCGGAACCGGCATCGTCCGCGCCCATCGCCCATCACAGCTCTCTATCACTGGCCAAGCCGTCCACCCTCTCATCTCGCCATCAATCACCCGCCCAGATGCCCTCCCCACTCTTGAAGCTGCCACATCCAACACAGAGGCCGCCGTGACAGAACTGGGCATCACCATGACCTTCACAGGCCCATCCGAGCCCGTCCATCCTGGCCAAGTCTTTTCCTGGACTGTTTACATCGTCAACCGCGCCACAGACAAGAACCCAGTGCCTCCACGCAAGCTCGCCCTGGTCGCAATACCCAAGCGTCGGCGAGGCGAGGTTCGCATGACAAGGCCTCCTTCAACCGGGGGTCGACGACAAGGTGAAAAAGATATTGCCGATGCGGTCACGGACGAGAATGTTCTCCATGCACTACAAAAGAACTCTTCTGTCGAGTCTACCGATGTTGTGTGCTTGAGCGCTGATACCCGTGTTGGGCCTCTTGCACCAGGAGCCTGCCACGTAGTCGAGCTACAGTTCCTGGCTTTGCAAGAAGGCGTCGTAGGCCTGGAGGCGATGCGTGTAGTGGATTTGGGGTCACAGGAACATGTTGATATTAGGGACTTGCCCACTATGCTTGTGGAACCAGCGGCAGCATAAGATCCTGCCAGATGAGCCAGAAGTGTTCATGTTCATGTTTGACTGTCATGTTATTTGTATCATGTGTTGTATCTCAAATATCATTGTCGATACAGTAATCTTGCAATATTCCCAACGCCTTCTAATAATGCTATAACTCCTGCTGCATATTGCATATCCCTCATGAAAACACCGCTGTAAATGCTCCGATTAAGCAACTCATAACAGGTCATCTAGGTCGTCGTCCCATCCCAATTTCTGATAAATCGATGCCGGCTTGGCAAGCTCGGCCTCAACGTTCTGATTCTCCACATCGTTCATGTTCTTTGTTTTGATGGCCTTTACAGGCGTAGCCAAGATCTCATCATGACGAGACGTGCTAAAACTTACTTTCCGTTTCCTGTCTATATTAGTACCTGGGCCGAAGAGATCCGCCGCAGATACAGTTCTTCGCTCCAGTAACGGTGAGGAAGGTGGAAATGGCAATACATCTTGTTCATTTGCAGGTCGACGGATAAAGCTTGACCCGGCTTTTGTCGGCGTGCTGCCAATTCTTTCAAAATCTGGAGTCGGGCTCTGACGGAGAGCATTCCGGTGGCCTCCACGGAAACCCGTTGAGGGAACCATGGAGGGAAGACTTGAAGGAGGAATAATATCCTCAGTACTCATCAAGGGTGTGTCCATTGCGGTTTCAGGCTTTGGAGCGAATACGTCCTTGAAACGAGCGTTCGCTGGCGTTGCCTTCACAACCGACGTGCCGAGGGAGCTCCTGCCCGGTTTTCTGACTTCTAAAGCGGATTGTTAGCCAAAACATACCAGAGATTCCGATGCTGGAACACTTACTCTTTGCCGAAAACCCCACAGTTGCACGGCGCTCTGCTGCTTCAGCTAATGCTTTGCCAACAACCTCACGATTCGGTTTCCTCAACGAAGAAATGGCTTCCTTCAACTCGGCTTCAACTTGGGCCTTCTTGCTAAACCTCGCGTCCTGCAGGTTGGACACACTAGCACTCCGAGACAATGGTCCGCTCTTCCTGTTCAGCAGGTCGGGCTCAGCATTCAGCGCCGACCTCATCGCAGCAGGGTCGCTTGCTTCCCGCTTGATACCTGGTAAAGACGTGGTTGTTGCGGAGCGCATAAGAGCAATCATATTGCTGGGACCTCTAGACACGCTTCGTCGAGACTGCTGCTCGGTTGAAAGTGCCCTCTGCAACGTCCTTGTGGGTTGACCCGACACAGAGCGTTTGGCTACTGCACCTGGCTTGGGGTCACGCTTGCTTGATGATCGCCTTAAAGACTTGGGTCTTGAAGATTTCACAATGACAGGTCCTCCCAACTTGCGGTTGATAGAGTCACAAAGTTCAGGGAGTCGATTCGAGAAGCTAGTCAAGTTAGTTTTCATTTAATGCAAAACAATAAATGAGTTTGATGCTTACAATGGCACAATAATGTCCACACAGAAGTCCTTGAGAGGTTCTGATGATCCTTTTTGTTGAGGCTGACCGTCTGGAGCATTTGAGACTTGGGAATCCTCTAGCAGCAACTGCTCATCCGAAACAGTGGACTGCCAGATAGTCAAGCGATCAGCATGCACGTCCACAAGAACAGGAAGATTATGCTTGTTTCGTTTTTTGGCAGCAGGAGGCGCCATATCGCCCTGAGAATCAGCAGCACCAGGTAACGGCGGTAACTGGCTATCTTCTGCATCATCCGCGGGCTTGAGAGGAGTCAATGCGAGGATCTCTAGTATAAGGATCATTTGCAGCTGGGTCTCTCTTGTGCGAAGCATAGAAGTGAGCGACTTGATCTGCGGGGCGGGTATGTCTGTTTCGTCTTCTGTTAGTTCAGGCTTATTCATAGCCCACCACTTGCTGATGTGAGTTTCTTCATGCGGGTAGAGCCCGTCTTTGCCGATTTTCATCTTCTTAGCCCGGCGTTTTCTTTTGCGTCCTTCGTCAGAGCTGTCCACCGCCGTTTTCATCTGGGCGATAAGTGCAGGGATAGTCTCGCGATATTTCTTGTCGATTTGTACAGTGGTAAGAACAAGGCCTTTCAGAAACTCGATGAGGTCGCCCAGGTCTAGATTGGATTCGAGATCGAGATGAAATGCAGAACGAGCGCGCGAGAGTGGTCCTTTGGCAAAGTATGCAAGTGAGCCCTAGACTTGTTAGTTATGGTAACAACCAGCGACTTTTGTATCCATACCATAGACTTGTAAAGCGTGTCGAAGTAGTGGGTCCGCAAAGTATCAAAGATGCTTTCGGTGGTTTGTTGTGAAGCAGGCTGCTCGTTGTTGATGGTAGTTGAAGTCGAAGTTGTTGGGGGTATCGAGGGAATTGTGTTATCGCTTGGGATTCTTGCGAGATCCTCCGGCTTGAGGACTGGGGATGGTAGCTTCGTTTCCACGGGAGTGGCAGCTTCTGAAGCTGTCTCCTGTTTCACAGACTCGGCCAAAGTTGATACAGATTGCGATCTGGGCCTCTTGCGGACCAATGACTGAATGGCTTCAATCGCGGCCCGTTTGATCTTTTGATCTTTGTGTATTTGCGGCGTGGTGATCGCGGATGAGGCGTTCTGGTTTTGGGACTCGGTCTTGACGACTGGCCGTAGGCGCTCTCGACAAACAGCAGATGCATGATCGGCCAAAGTTTCCAAGTCTACCCATGGTCCTAGCCTACACACAACATATAACCCGCTTTTCTGTCTCTCAAGGGCGTATACGGCACGGCTCGACTCTTTTCTTGCAAGGAGGACCACGGGAATAGAGCCCATGCGGCTCTCCAAGTCAAGGATTTTGACATGGGACTCGAAGAAGCGATACGAAGCGAGGTCGACATTAGAAGCGTGAAAATCGATGCAAGAGAGTGGGAGGTGTTCGCGAGGGAGGACCATCAACGGGTAGAGGATTCGAGGCTGAACATGAAGTTTTGGAGGGTGCGGCTGGAAAATCATGAGTTAGTCAAAGCAACAAACGATGAATATGGCGAAATACAAACCTTGAGAGCAATTGAAGGCTTCAATAAATGTTCCATAGCAACTGCGTCTGCCCTCTTCCTCTTACGCCGATCGGGCGAGCGTAGCTCATCTTTGTGATTCGAGCTCCCCTCAGAGCTTGGTGTCAAAATCCTCGACCGCGCTGGACGCGACGCGTCTGTGCCAGCAATGGCGGTAGAGGACATGGAAACGGACGGGTGATCATGCGATAAAATTCATTTGGTAATATGCATGTACAAGTACAAAAGAATTGAGTTACGATATAGCTGCAGGGCGTCAAAAAATGCTGTTGTTGTTTATGGTGCTCAAATGTATGTATTGACGAGGGTTAAAGTGGTTTTGTCGTGAGGCACGAGATGGCGCGTGCGCGGGAGTAGGTACAGTAACGGCTCGGTTCTGTATTCGGGAGGTCCATTGCATGCAATCCCCCACCTACTGTCGCGTCGCACCGCGTTCGGGCGATTACAGTTGACTTATGCCCCCGGCCTACAGTCACTGAAGCGTGCTGTAGGATACTCTTATCGATTACTAGAACCTCTACCTTTCCCTCACAGCCATATCTATTTTATTATTAACTCAACAAAGAACAATGCTAACATTTCGTATTAAAAGCAACTATGACGTTGTTATCATGCGTTTTGTTCTGTTTCATAACATGTTTTATGAGTATTCTACCTATATCGTCGTTCACGCCATTGAACGTTCCGTCTCATCGGGTTGAACAAGAACATCAACTGAACTGAGCTAATAGATCACTACGTACTGTGACGGTCAAGATTCAGTAACATTGCATGGAACTTTTGATTTGGAGTTTGTGAAAATGGCTGGTGACTTATAGAAGCGTCATGATCGTCGATACACCGATCGACCCAGTCAATGACGATGGCGATGTACTTCCGGATCGCGCACTTGAAAAGTCAGCATAACAGCCGGAGGGACTATTCTTGAACACATTTATCGTGATCAATTGTAAGTAAACTGCGAATAGAAGCCCAATTTCTTCATAATTGAAGTTATATGTTGATGATCAGAGTTAGGATATCTGAATCCAATGCCAAGATTCTTCAAATATGGTTCGCATATCCATCCAGTACTTGCTCGACCTTAGTAGTTGACATCCATATAGCCAACCATTTACCCACAGCCTCAGCACCTAGCACAAAGACTTGTATTCTAGAATCGACACCTTGAAACATTATCATCGCTGAAAAAGTGATCCTCAAGCCACAACGCGTATTTGGTAGAGAATACTCTATAGCCATAGGTCCTTTAGTCTCTCATCTGGTTGGCCATTCCACGCCCCACGGGTTACTGCAAGGAACGAGAAAGAAACAATTTCTCAAGTCGTTGTCCCTTACGTTAGGCTAGACGGGCATGCACTGGAGATCTCTGGGGCTTTTTGAAACCCGTCAAGCCCCAAAACTGTATCCCCTTAGCCGGGTCAGACGTTTGATAGCCACCCCTAGTCGTGCAGTTTATCTTTCTTCCATGTAAGCTGACCAAGCTCTTTCAAAGCAACTGGCTGTGTAGGGAACATTCTTAGTGGCTTTTGTCTTTCTTCCCATGGCGTTACCTGAAAGTATACCATGGGTAATTTTTACTCGAGAGAAGCTGTGAGCGTCCAATTATCTTACAAAGCCTCGCACAACTCTGGATAGTCATCTCCCGTTCCTATCTTGCATTCAATTGGCCATCCGATCGGTCCATTTCACGAGCGGGAAGTCCCCCCCCAGCACTTGCAGTGTCGATCCCCCGCCTCGATCCATTACCTTGGAACAAAATTTGGGACGTGCAAAGCGGGGCCAGCGGAAGCCAAGAAATCTAAGATCTGAGATTGGAGGACCTTTTGTGGTTGGTGGACCTTCCCCGGGTGTGGGCTCCGAGGTTCCCGGCAGCCCGGAGCTTTAAATCGGACTGGCCCGCCCGGAGTGTGACCGGGTTCTCGGTGTTAGGCTTGTGTGACCATGAAGGCGTGTCGAAACCCCCTCGTTGTTCTCTTGACTCAATTCATTGAGAAACAAAGTTTCTAGACGGCGCCGTCCACCAGGAACTCAACCCGTTCCTGCTTTTGGAAAGCGAAATGACGGGAATGGAATGTGGGACACCACCTCAGCGTTGTTAAGTTTGAGGCTTTGGGCCTAAAACATCATGCCGTCGTCAGAAGGCTTATTTTGTGGTTTGTTGTCCGTTAATCTCGAGTACGTACTGCGAGTGAGCCAAGCCACATTCAACAGCTGACTTCCTAAATTGGTTGCGACGACGAGATCCTAAGGACGCAAACTACCTAACAATTATTTGTTCCTGTATGTTAGCCCATCAGGTTATTTTCTCTTGCCCACGTTGCAGTACCTGGACCAGTCAACCATTTTGTAACTCTATTGCTCCCTGTGATAGCCACGTCGATCTTAGACCGCCATAATGAGTTGACAGGTAAAAAAGAAAACAAAACTTGGAAAAGACTCGATTGGGTTTGTAAATTTGATTAAATTGTTTTTTTCTTTTGTTTCTAGTTTTCTCTCTACTTTCTTTTTCCACTTTCTCAAAGGTCATGACGCCCTAGCTGCGCCTAGATGAGAAACCCTCCACGCACCATCTTCTCCTGGCGTTAAGACTCCACGCCTATCCCTCGGTAGGTATCCTTCCATGCCCGCAGGTTCCGCCAAGGTATACTCCGCCCCCTGTGTTCATTCCTGAGCGCCGGCCAGTATCGTTCTCCCATTACATTAGGGTATGATGCCGTTATATTCATTCGTCGATACTGCAAAAGACAAGAGACACAAGAGAAATAAGTAAAGATCGCTAGCATTGACAGTTGTCAATGTTTTGGCAATAAGACATGAAGTCTATAATATACAATGTCCGTACGGAAAATAAAAACAATATCGCTATTATGCACATGTTGCAGCATTGCTGCCAGTTGATGAAAGTAATTGGTGTTGGTGTGTGTAAAGAACACTTATTTGTCCGAGTAGGTGAAGCTCGAAGGCGTCATGTTCATAAAGTTGACGTTCTGCTGGTTTTGGCCAGGTGATGAGTGTGCTGATAGTGAAGCATCATCAGACCAGTTGTACTCGGCGTTGCCACCAGCGAAGCCAAAATAGGTAGGTCCCATTGGGACACCGTAAGACGGAGTCTGAGGCTGACTAGATCCGTGTGAGATGTAGTTGGGCACTTGGTTTGATGCACCAGGAACCTCGAAATCGTTGGGAAAGGCCCCCAGTCCTGGTGTGACCAGAGGCTCATCGACCACCGCAACTTGGTAGACAGAATCGCTATTGTACAACTGATCCATAACACCTGGTGTAGTAGGTGGGGTTCGGAGGGTCGGATCGTGGATGGCAAGATCCATCGGGTATTTATCTTCATATGCCACTGTGCTAGCCGGTGTGGCCTCGCACAAGCCTTGTTGGCTTGTGACAACAGGTGTGTTAGGAGTAGGCGGTGCGATCGTTGCGAATGCCGTGAAGTTGGGCGAGCGATTAAGCTGCAAAAGAGCCTCAGGGTTTCTTTCAAAGTAGGGGCTTCGAGGACCACCTAAAGGCTTGCTGATACGGCCAACCCCAGTAGCGGAAGCAACACGACGCATTACATGACCAACATCTGCCCTTCTTCCCATATCGAGTCCAGTGCGGGGACCGCTTGCCGAATAGCTGCGGGAGGCGTTGATCGCAAGCTGAGGTGGACGACGGTTTCGACGAGAGGCAATATCCATAGAAGGTGAGGGCTTCAGCATCATGGACTGATTTGTCTCATTGATGGCGAGGTTGTTGTTGCAGTACACATATTGTTCTTCGATAGGCGATGTAGATAGCCTAGGGAAGCATTGCTGGGGCAGGGAAGGCGTGGGCTCATCCTCCTCATTTGGCACAATCAGTTGAGGATACTGACCGTAACAGGACAAAGACGCATTGGTAGAGGCAGACAGAGGCTCAGGTGTCAGTTGAGCGGACATGCCTGGGGACGAGCCAGCACCAAAGTCAGATTGGCTGGTTTCATTCTCGCTTTCATTTTCCGGGCTCGATACGTCTGTCGATCGGGCTTCGAGAGGACGAGGAGCTGGAAAAGGAGCGCTCGAAACAACACGGTCAGATAGACGATCATCGTCAGAATGAACACCCAATTCACTAGTTGTGTCTTTCTCCATTCTTTGCTTGGCCGCGTACTCGCGGATGTTCTTCTCCTTCTTCTCCCGTGCTCGTCGGTTTTGGAACCAGTTCTATAACCATGTTAGCGGAAGGAGCCCCCCTGCCTCTATATTATTGATGTGACCAACATTGATACGAGCATTGTCCACTCTCATCGTCTCGGCCAGCGCCTTCTTGGTAGTGCTGTTGGGCTTGTGGTTCTTTTGAAACTCGGCCTCAAGAACCTCGACCTCTTCTTTAGAGAGTCGGGGCTTTGTCTCAGTTGTTCTAGACATTTGGTGGTGATGTAGGAGATGACCCTGGTGAGCGTTGTAGAGCTCCATCGATTCCGGAAGATATGCGGCATAGCTGGGCAGTTGCTGAGAGTATCTGGGGTAGTGGTTGGCAGTGCTCTGGTAGCCCCAGCCAGACCATTGGGGCTGGTGGTATGAACCCATGTTCTCCATCACGGTTTACTCTTGAGGAATGTAAAATGTGAAGTGGTGGTAATGATTGGAATGAGGATCCAAACCCGCGCGTAGCTTAGGGCCAGAACCTGCAAGAATTTAGGATCTTCGATAAATGAACGAATGACAGATCGATATCCTGTTATGAACAAGTAAAGAGTGACGTGGTCAGACTGGTATTAGACGATATCAAAGGCAATAAAAGAGTGAGAATGTCGTGGATGATAGAAGTTGAGTTGAGTTGCGGAATCAGTTCGTCTTTTGAACAGCTTCTTGGTAGGTAGAGTAATCGAGTCAAGCGAGAAGGGTACCGCGATGGTGAGACAAAGCTCAGTCAAACTGCCCTCTTAAGGATCAAGTAGACGAAGGAGGTTCTTAGTCGGAAGGGAAAGCAGTGATGGATATTTGGAGGGGTGTGAGAGGGTAAAAGAAGGGAAAGACTTGTACGCGTTACAAACACTGGAGCCATGTACACAACCTGGGGGGACCTTGGAAACACCGGCAGTCATTTTGGCCCCGTCATGACAGACAGACTGCGAGATGGCGTGTGGGTTCTTACCCGAGGGAGCTGGGGTCTAGGAGAAGCAATCAGACCCCTGGATCCCTACCACAGACCACAGCTGGCTGGGGGAGGAGATCACAACGCGCCGAGAACTTGGGTAGACATCTCGTCAAGGGCAGAGCAGCAGCGGTTCCGGGGGCACACAACAGTCTGAGTGCTGCGCTCTGGCCAGGTACCTAGAACAACTTTGGGTTCAGATCCCGGCCCCAAAAGCTGGACGCTCGTCCGCCGACCTCATCCCTGCGTTTAACCCCTGTCCACCCTTTCCAACGACAAGGCTACGCGAGAGTTTTGTTTTAGGCCTGCGCCTGGGGGTCCCTGAAGGCACGGCGAAGGAGGGACCGCTCCGCGCCGGCCTCTGCTGCCGTCGTGGCGGCGCCTTGTCCACCCTCTTAGTCCACTGCCCTGTATCCCTCCGAAGCCTCCCTCGGAGGGCTTGACGCATCTCAAGGATGGGGTCACCGTTCTGGCGGGATTGGACCGGCGGGCCCCGCATCCGCCTGTTGTTGACCGTGAAAGGGATTGGCCCTCCTGGTCCTACGCTCAAAGAAGCTGCGATAGCTGCCACAGTGGAGTCTGCGCGCTAGATCTCGTACTTAGCTCGAGGGGTTGATGCAGGTTGTCAGGGCCGGGTCCCAGGGCGGCGGCGCCCCAATTTAGGTACCTTGACCTTGTTCGGCCAACTGGTTGGCTTTGTCGGTCGTTGATATTGACCTTCCACCGTTGTTCACGTCCACGTTAGGTGGTGATTAACTCTTTGAGATGCATAATCTCGTATCTTCGTTGTACTGCGCAGTGCCGTAAGTGAAGCAGATCTTGCCAAAAGAAGCATTGATATACTCCGTCGATGAACGGTAGTTGCTTTCTGATGCTGGTATGATGATGTAAGTAATGTGTGAAAGACTTGGCTTGCTGAGAGATGAAATATCTATCCCATGGAAGTGAGGCCATTCTCCTTGTATGAGAGAAGCTTTGCTCTGGCGATGTTGGAGTTTCGGCGTAGCCAAGCAACTCCGGGCCCGAGAACCTCAACACCTAGACCGGAAGTCATTGGGTCACTGAGATATCGTCACTTTGTAAGAGGTAGGCCCTGCCGTTGACAGTGCGAGCACGGATCTACGGTCAAGAAGAACAACCCCTGTAAGGTGAGGTCCCAGCGCTTGCAGTGTGCTGCAGCCATCGAGCTGTAGGGACCCAGCCAATCGTTTCTAGTGGACTTGCCGCTGTGACCAGGTCTTCCCTCCTGCAGTCGAGAGCACAGTCTTTGTGACGGAGCTGAGCGTGGGTAGGTCAGGTAGGCATGTACCCCAAGATACCTTCCTGCCTACTCGGGTTTGTGGAGGAAAGAGAACATCCCAAAGCAGAGCATGCTTTCCATTTCTAGGTTGCTACTTGCCAGGCTACGATATGCGAGTTACAGCTTGCCACCTCACCTCACCGCAACCACATTCAGCTACAGCTCCTCGTGATCGCTTCATCAGTCTTTGATTTGCAACCTTTGCTTTTTCCAACCTGTTTTTCTCCTCAAGAAAAATAACTTACAGCACGGTCAACATAGAGTACAAGGGTTATCTGGCATCACATTGGTCCGGCTGGCTCCCGCATATTCGTGAGCATCATATCACTCTTGTCTCTCATCATGGAGTACAAATGGCAAATTGCCCATTTACATGTGCAGCACTGCTTTTTCCATATCCGTTGTGGCGGACGGCATAGGATACCTTATTAGCTGTGCAACCGCATCATCATATCACGCCAACATCGACGGTCGAAATCCCTGCGGAGAGAATATGCGATCCTGCAGCCTTGTTCGTTAGCCTGTCTACGAGGTTGTTCACACCAAAATAAGCGAAAGCACCAGCAACAGTACATACATCTATACCCGTTCAAGTCGTCTCGCCAAAAAGTTTCTCCAATCCAAGAACGACTGTTTCGACCGACAGACAAGGCTCGACCTTCGGAACAGCTGGATATACCTAGGCCATCCCTGTACAGCGAACTGCAGGCATGAAAGTCCGGACTCGTTCCTGGGTATTCTCCTTTGCCATTACTGGCCAAAGCTGAACAAACAGATGTGAAGTGGATGCGGTACGGTGCGAATGTAACCTTTGCCATCCAGCTGGTCAATTTCTCGCGTCCATTCTGAGAGTGAGGGTCTTGATAACCTTCTTTTTACAAGCTGGCGTCCACTGAACCCCATTTGGAACGGCTCGGAGCAACGGTGACAGCTCTGGACGGTGCTACAGCCGAGGAGTATTAGCCGTTGGCAGCACTCGCGTGCGACCCTGCTGTCTATATCGGGCATTGCAAGTTGGTGTCTACAAGGGGGCGTGGTACGATCGACAACGAAACGAAGGCTTGCGTGAAGTTGTGTAAGAGGCTTGGGCGCTACACCTGTGGTGCACTCGGGTTTCCAGCAAGGCGGTTCACTCGGCTCTCTGCATTCCCGAGCTTGAATGAAGCTGAAATGACCCTGTGGCGAGATTCTGCCCGTCTCGAACAAAGGTCCGCTTCGTTATAGTGTCTCACACCGCGAAAACTTGGTCAGTCCGGGGCAACATTCAGGTACTATCAGTCAGGCACTGCGTTGGCAATCTTCGAGTTCTGATATTAAATATGTCATAACACCACCAAGGTTTGCCCAGCAGCACAATCCAAGCCACGGCCGACTGAAGGGTGTAAGGGAGCAAGCAGTTGGCTCTTAGCGGGCCCGGCCGCAAATTACGCACCTGCAGGACAGTGACGCCAGGCCTGGCACCAATGCAGTGGGGAAATTGGGGATGTATCTGTGAACGACTTCAACAAGTCAGACAGCAGCTACTTTTATGCCTAGGTATCCGTACCCACGTTCAAGGTCAACTGGTGAAAGACCTAGGGTCGTCAGCGAGTCAATCCTGGTTGCACTGGGGGGTCGTTGACCAACCATGCGAATCACCGACATGGTTAAGCGACAGTTCGGGCGAGCAGACCACCAGTTGGGAGTCTCGCCAGAGGCGGGTCACCGGGAACGACAACAGCTCAGGGATGGGAACAAGCCATGCTTTCCATAACTGGCAATGCCCAGTGCTGGAGAAGCGCGCGGGACCTGACCTGGTTGAGCTTGGAGCCGGAAATGATGCATCGAAACGACGAATTCGAATGTAGCATCGCAGCACCCAACGCCGTCATTGTACTTCCCATGGACGAAAATGTACGGACCTGAGAGTTTCACAGGCCTGACCAAGTCCCTTTGGCCTGGGACCGAACACAGAGCAGCTGGTAGTTTTGCGAAGTAGCGCACTCATCTATCTCTCACTCTGCTCAGCATCTCGAAAACTGACGCTACTAATCGAACTTGGGCAATTTGGTAAGAAGGGACTGTTTTGAACAGTGGTCGTGGGCTGTGTTTCGATTCACCGAGGTCGCTTTCAGCAGGATGGTTGATACGGTCTGTACCAACTGACCCATGGTCACACTCGATTTTCAAGCTTGCAGCACATCCACTTCTCAGGTACAGGGTGGGGTTGGGCCAGAGCGAAGCTCACGGCAAGGCCGAAGAGAACGGTCTCGACTCACTAATAAGCAAGCCCGTATGTACTTGCACCGCTAGAGGCGGCTCCCGAGAGACGATATTCTCTTCTTTCTCATGTCCATTGCAGTGTGCAGCTGCCTCAAACCGCGAATTGCTTCAGTAGATAATCTCTGTATGTGTGGTGCTAGGTATGAGTTTTATTGACCTGGATTTGTTCAGCTTGAGACCGGGCGGATGATCTCCATAAGATGTGCACCATTATGCCCCCATAAAGTTGGCCTAAGAGCTGATTGACTCCTTTGTGCGGGGGTATCTGGCCTGGAAAGCCAGGATCCTGCAAGGTATTTGAGAGTATGTACACTGTGTTTTTAGCAGAGAAGTTTACTGCTTACCTAGAGTCGGCAACCCGCTACTGAGTACATGAGATGGGGACGGCGCCCGTACCATCGCAGTCTCTACGGCGTTTGCCGATACAGATTGAAAAGCAATCACGAGAAAGAAAAAAGAGAAAGAGAAAAGACAAGGATTGAGATTCCAGATGCGATCTGACAGCCTGACTACCTGGTCTTTGCTGTCGGGAAGGCTTCTTCCCGGGACAACTGGCAGGGGCAGATCTTGTCGATCACCTCGGTTGCTTTGGTTGTGCGGCTCTGGACCGTCATTGAGCTGCAACTCTGATCTTTCCGACGACAGACGCCCAAACAAGCAGTAACCTTGCTCAGTGGTAGGGTACACCTGTGCCGAATCAGGAAGCCGATGGGAATTACTTGGATGTGATCCTTTCCGGGCTGAGAATGCGTACAGTAAATACCTGCAGGGCACTGTTCCTATTCGAGCAGCGATAGCAAGCGCTTGGAACTGGATTGTCTTCGGCACTTACATATCAAGGACGTCACGCACTGAATCCAGCATTTTACCCTTGTCAACATACGCATGAGTCTGCGAGTGCATATCCCACTGCATATCCCACTGCTAGAGGTACCTAGTCGTCGCTTAAGTGGGCCCTTGACTACACAGCGTGATGCCTCTAAGCTTGAGGGGAGGCCAAGAGGTTCTCGTTCCCAGGCATATCCCAGCTTTCTCAGGTCATGGCTCACATACCATGAGTTGAAATTGTCTAAATTTACGGGCCGCGCCATCACCCTATCTCGTTGCAACCCACGCGGCACAAACGCCAAAACGACGATGACTTGAACGACGCGACGTTTCGAGTGGGAAAAACGTACGATTTAAACATTACCCAGGAGCACTAATTAGGGCTAAGTTCACTACCTACCGTTTGATGCTGTATCTGGGGGCGCTTATCAATCGTCCATCTTGGGCGTTAGAACAAGCACAACGGCTGCCTCATCAAGAACACTGTCTCAGATTCACCATCAAGTCTCGTGATGCGATTGGCTATGATATTAGTGCGCAAAGGCCAGGGCTTAGCGTATCTAGTCCGAGATGGAGAAAGCCTGGTACGTTACGTACCGCGATGTATAGACTTGTACCCTGCCTGATGAGCACGGCCGAATACAGTTACACCACCGAGCTTTCTCCCCTGAAAGACAACGGCCTTTGTTGATCGCTTGAACCAAGCGACTGCGATACATAAAAGGAGTAAGGCTGAGCACAATCGAGCTGCCCAGGAGCTTCTCCTGTGTGGATCTGTCCACTGTGCTGGAATCGAACGGTTATCCCACCGCATCTTGTACAACAAGATTTGGAACGCTGAGGGCTTAGTGCATGCCATTTTCTCATTGGGCGGCCGAACAGAGACAGGGTAGGATTGCTAGAGATGCTAGCAACGAGTTACCAGTACTCTGGAAAGCTCTAGGCTGTGGCAAATCACTACCACGTCAACCTTTACTAGAACAGTTCGTGGGCCGCTCAGGTGAAATCAAGCAAAGACCAAGATCCGATGCCCCTGTTGTTGGGGCTTGATGTTAGCTCCAACTTAATCCCCGTGTCACATCTTCTCGGTATCCTGTTGTTGAGGTTCGTTCTCTCCAGCATCGAATCTGCGCTTATATGATAAGTCATCATGATGGCATGGTTCACCGTAAGTTATCACTGTTCGACAGACCGCTTCGATTGGGCATATGTGTTCAAAAGGAAAGGATGAGACTGGTAACAACAAAGTATTTCCGGAACAGGGAGTTTCTTGATTTACGATGTTGGTACATAAAGTCAGAGCTTCCATTTCAATGATAGAATGATTTGTTCCCCACCATCGGCCATATCGTCAGGAAAACGAGACCCGTTCGCACTAGGTGCATAGCCCGGAGAAACTGGACAAGCATTACACAAAGCTGAAATTTCAATTCGTCCTTCCTGATGCGTGAGTCGAACATCAGATTCTGATTATGCCTATCCAAGACAGCGCCATAAGCGGTACGCAAACAAACGACGAAGTTGCTTTATGCTGTAAGCATGCATGTTCCAGGCATGATGGAGAGAGAGGCGGCAAGCCAACAATGAGAGTGGTCAGCAAGGATGCCGAAAAAGGCTCTAGGAAGGGGAACAAGGGGTGCTGTGTTTCTCAACTTGTCGAACAAGGCCAGAAGCGGATCCATCCTACACGTGGCCAGCGAGACTTGGCGGTGCTCACTAGTACTCTCTGGGATGCTGGCCTAGCTCTGTGGAGGTTGCTTTGTTGTTTCTGCGGCCTGGGCCTGTCCGAGTAGTAAACGCGAGGCATAGCATGAGCTTATCAAGACTTGCATCATCGCGTAACAACACCAGTCTTCCTGGAGTGGATGCTCCAGACCAAGACAAGCTTTTGCAGTTTGGTGGAGTCATTGAACTGAGCCCTGTCGCCCTTACAAAGACAGTCACTTATGGTGGGCCCTTCGGTATTAAGCTCTTCAATTCGCGTCGCGAAGTCTGGGTCGACTGTAAGGCAAGTGAGGTTCATGGAGGACATCACCATTTTCTGTTACCCCTTCTTCTTCATTTCACTTCGTCCCATCTGAGTCTAGTGGTGACATTGGGCGTTATGCGTTGGCATCTAGAGATTTTCTTTTTCCTTGAGGCCGCCAGCCTTCGGTTTTCGAAACACGCTATTCTAAACCCGACTTTTTCAGTATCAGAATCGTTGAATGCTGCAAGAATAAGGAGATGAAGGTGTCTTTAGACAGGCTGGGAATTCACGAAACGAAAGAACAAAGGCGGTTTAGCATCTAGCCAGTCTCTCGTGGCTAGGTCCCAATCTCGTTTGAGCCAGCCACCATCACGGACTAAGATCCAAATCGAGAGGGCGTCTGCATCTGTGGTCGAATTTCCAGGGGACTGGTTCTCGTCCTAGGGAGACGGGGAGATGGGGAGCCAGAATCTATCCGACCTGGCTTCCATGGGGCCATGGGCCTGTTGGAACATGTCGGATTACATCCCTTTCAACGATAGTGCTAGGTGAGCAATCTGCTGTTGGAACATGCTGTCGTCTTTCAGCCCCGGTACGTACTATACAGTCTTGCAAGGACTTGGCGGTCCTCTCCGACAATGTGGATACGCAGATGGACCCCAAGATCCCGATGAATCCTACCGGAAGATCTCCCTTTGTTTCCACCGTGATTATGATGGGTCTTCCAGGATGCCCCCTGTTTCAAGTTGAAAAGTTGCAAGGGGGTTCGCGAGTCGTAATCACAACACCATGGGTTTTGTTTACTCGGAGGCAGTCTCCAATCACCACTTCCTTCGGTTTATTTCTGCAGCAGCGGCACATCGGATATTAGAGGGACAGCCACAATATCAGCCTCCATGTCACTACCCGCGTCTTTACGAAGGAGCGTTATCCTGACAGTGGCATTGGCGTCCGGGACCTTGCAGCATTTACCCATAGCCCTGGGACGGCACGATAACACGGCACAATCCACAATCGTCAGTGCAAGATTATTCTTCATATTTCTTTTGTTGGGAGGCTGAAAGTATCCCGACATGCAGATATCGCGGCAAGTCCGCAGTGTGGTGCAACCAGTCGCGATATTACGGTTCCTATGTCACCTGTCACCCCAGTAAGTCGTGGAACATGACATGAGCTTTTCATAGCTCTCTGATGCTATTCTCGTCCTCGTCAGCTTCATACAGTCATCTTCGGGTATCTATGTCCTGAATAATGGTGGTACAAGCTGTCTCTCAGCCCAGCTTGACGTAGGTCTTTTCAATCCCCTAGAAGGGAAAAAGTGTTTCTGTACCTGACTACTGCCAAACAAGAGGTCCGCTTTGATGATATCGCCACGGGTCCGAATCGGAGGCGTTGGGGGCATTTGGCTTGAGGCGCCGGCGGTTTTGTCAGGGCTCGCGAGTCGACTTGACAGTTTTTTCTCTAGTTAAGTTAACCCTTTGTTTTGTTTGTCGTCTAGACGCGTCAGGGGCAGGGGGTTCGATCTCTTGACTCAGGAGTTAGTGTACGATAAGGCAGAACGAGAGTGGGATAAAACTTGACATTGGCGTCTTCCATTTTTTCACGGCAACTCTATTCCTTGCGTACGAAATTATCCTCTTCCCCGCTTCAACGGGCGACGGACTCTATGATCGCTTGCTCTTGGATCTACTCAGCCTAAGGTACGGTAACGGTGCTGGACTGGAGTAAACGGTGCGATGACAGATGCCAACCGAGACATTTTCATGGGCCCTGAGTCCATGATGGTAACGTGGAGCCGCGCGATCGCTGAGCGCGCTTGGCCGTGCTAATTCTGGGGCGATAAACACCACCACGAAAAGCCTCCAAAGCAAAGCGCAAGAAGCCCACACCTCTTGCAGAAGTCTCGGCGAATATTCCGAAGCAGCGTCGAAGTACCGCTCGCGGCTCGAAGTCAACTGCGGGAAAGAAAGCGAGCACCATGAGTACAGCCAACGCATGGTAATCAGCAAACCCCATCAAGTGAGGAAAAGTGATCGACATGCCTATAGCGTGGCTTGGCTTTGCTATACTCGCGTGCTCTGGTTATCAAGCCGTAGCTACTTACAGTCCTAGTTGGCCTTTTTAGGCGCGAGAATCTTTAGAATGTTAATGCTTCGATGTCTATGAGAAGTCTTAAGGATAACCTCGGGTATAACACCTATCTCGTTGCCAATGCTGCAAGGAGTTAGTCATTCGGGTGTGCCGCGTAAGACGATAAAGCTGCGTAAGCGGGACATGAGGAGAGATTAATGCCGAGAAGCAATGTCTAACAGGACAAAGGATGGCCAAGAAACGTCTCAGTTAAGGGTCTCACTTGAGCAGCTACCTTAGTGGAGATTGGGATGTGAGAGGGTGCGTTGATATTGGCGACGGACAATGGGTGGCCCGAATACTGCCTTGCCTTGTCTTGTCTTGCCTTGGAGTGATAAAGGCTTCTCAGGGATTTGTTGCAGACTTCTCCCTTGGATCAAGTGACTTCCCTCGCTGCGACATAATATCTTCACTGGGTCTCATCTGCATGTCGCCGCCAGTTACGTCGCTTAGGCGTGTCGATCGTCGTGGGTCAGATCGCGATTAGGATCTCCAGGGAGGACAAAGGAAATGAGGTCAAGACCAAATACCGAGGGAGAAGAGATGTGATGATGTCAAGATCCCTTTCTAGGGCGACGATCTTTCGCCTATCTATTTCCCAGGAAACAACCCCATTGTCATCCTTGGTCCATCTATTGACGATCCCATCATGATGATGAAATCAAGCGATTTTCTCCCTCACGGCTCCATCTCTCACCGGCCGGCCTCCCTCCTTCACCTGTCACCATAGTCCCACCGTCATTTCCGCTGTCGCATCCGCTGTCATCCGCTGCCGAGACCCAGATCACAGTCGGAGGGCGTTCGAAACCTCAATAGTTACTTTACCGCCCTCGCTCCGAAGCACCTTGACAGAGGAGAGGTCTCGAACCACCCAGTCTGGCTCTGCCGCGACGACCTGCTCAACGGTATGGCTTGTGACGAGGCCGAGTACCTTACACCCAGCTGCCTTTCCTGCGCGGATCCCTGCCGGACTGTCCTCGAGAACGAGAACCTGGGTATCCTCCGCTTGCAGGCCGAGACGCTCACGACCGAGGCGGTAGCAGGCGGGGTCCGGTTTGCCGACCTCGACAGATTCTGCAGTGATGAGGTGTTCCGACGGCGGTGTGGGCAGGTCTCGAGCACGGAGCCATCCAGTTACGAGAGGAACGGTGCCCGAAGTGACGATCGCCCAGGGGCTAGACTCGGCGATGAGAGCTTCTAGCATGGATCGGGCGCCGGGAATCTCAACAGCCTCGTGGCCGTGGTACTTGGGAAGACGTCCTTCCATGTCCCGAACATCTGGCAAAGATCAGCAGCTGTTTTCTCTCAATCGCCATGGTAGTTCCATTGCATGAGTACAGCCAACGCATAGTAATCAGCAAACCCCATCAAGTGAGGAAAAGTGATCGACATGCCCATAGCGTGGCTTGGCTTTGCTATACTCGCGTGCTCTGGTTGTTAAGCCGTAGCTACTTACAGTCCCAGTTGGCCTTTTCAGGCGCGAGAATCTTTAGAATGTCAATGCTTCGACGTCCATGAGAAGTCTCAAGGATAACCTCGGGTGCAACACCTATCTCGTTACCAATACTACAAGGAGTTAGTCATTCGGGTGTGCCGCGTAAGACGATAAAGCATGGGTGCGCTTACGTCTCCCAATGCTTGACGACTGCTTCCGTAGAGTCAATGATGGTGCCATCCATATCGAATAGAAACCCGTCAAAGACAAGCTCCTGCGGGGGCAGGCTGTAGTCTGGAGTTGATACCATGATATCTTGGGTGATGGTTGGATGAGAGGGTAACTGAAGGGCTCCGTAGTGGTGCAGTGGTTGTTTTTGGAGAAGCTATCTTAGTCCTTGGGTTATAGAACTGTGTGACTGTTTGTGTGTATTGACTTGTGCTTTTTGTGCTCTTCTCTGGTTTGTATAACATGAAAAGTTTGCGAGCGTGTTGTCGTCCTTATAAAAAGGTAGACTTGAAGTGTGATTTCGTGTAGCTGGCCTATTTTGGAAACTCCGCTCATTGAGGTGGAGGGGCAAAGTGGGGAGTTCATCGAAGAAAGAAAACTGTTGATAGAGGGTAGGAAGATAGGAATTCATGATTAAACTGGAGTGGTTTGTAGATTTTTATGAGTCTTTCATCTTGGTCCAAGCTGTGAACCGTTATATGCCAGGTCCATATATTATTGATCCTTGTCTGATATACAAGGGAGATTGCTGAATAACTAGTAACAGCGGCCATTTGAGAGTTAGCGATTCAATATATATGTTTAGGTCTCCTTGTATACATTTATCCATAGTGTGGAAACTTACTTACGTATATTTGGTCAACATTTGATATATTAAGTGCTCTGCTTAGACACTTTGTATTGTGTTGTCTACATGTCAGCTGTGGTGAGTCTGAACGACTAGCTTCAGCATATACCAGGACCAGCACAATGTATGCAACTGCATAACGCCCAGATGCAAGTAATTTAAAACTGAAGTACTGAGATCAGTAGAAACCAACTATCCCATCCAGTTAGTAGAAAGTAGGTAATATATGATATATGTTCTCCCCGATTGAAGTGATAATTGAGCTGAGACTACCCTATACCACCCCCAATCTGGCAACCTGCCATTCTTGGCAATGAGCAGCGGTCAATCTGCCCTGATCTTAGCCAACTTTTCCTGTTCCTGTTATTGAAGAAAAAATGGCTGCAGGTTCCCGTGTTTTCTCGGCCCGGAATCTACTTTTAAAGGAATGAACAAAAAGTGAGCCCATACTAAAAGGAATCAAGTGAGGTCAGCTCAACCTCTTACTACCATCTCACTTGGGATTAAGTTGGTTAGCCTCTTTTTTAATTATATCCTCTCACTCAGCTTATGACCAAGACAACTTGAACTTGATTGCATTTTTTACCCGCCACGAAGTATAAAATAACCGGACGACAGCCACTCTCCTCCTTCACTTGTATTCTGCGAGTCAAGATTTTGGAAACAAACCTAGAGGACAATGGGTTCACAAATTGGAGATCCGGATGAGGTGACTGTTCTTGTCACAGGCTTTGGTGTATGTCTTGTCTTGTTCTTCCTGATACTGAGCGTCATTTGCTTAGCCACCCCGCTCGACGTCACGCAACACAGCACAGCACAACAACTGTGTACGGTTGGACGGAGATCGATCCCTCTGATATATCTGTAACCCTCACTAAAATTCGATAACAGCCCTTCAGGGAACAATATCCCGTCAATCCCTCGTGGGAAATCGCCAGCCGCTTGCCGTCATATCTCCCTCCGTTACGGGCAAAGGACCCCAACTCGAGACATGCGGCTGCCGTGCTCCCAAAGGTGCGCATTTTGGTGCATCCAGAGCCTATTCGAGTCAACTATAAAGTTGTGAGAGGGCTGGTGCCGTCATTTTACAACACGACAGAGAATATTGATATTGTTCTTCACATTGGAATGGCTGGGCCTCGGCCGTTTTACGCCATTGAGAGGAGAGGCCATCGCGACGGGTACAAGCACCCGGATGTTGATGGCGAGAAGGTAGACGAAGAGGAGGAGCGTAAGCCGGACAGTGACTGGCCATGGCGAGGACTGCCAGAGGAGATCGAGACGGAGCTGGAACTCGATGATGTGCTTCCACTGTGGCAAGGACATA
The DNA here is from genome assembly GCA_013266185.1 of Fusarium sarcochroum. Lineage (NCBI taxonomy): Eukaryota > Fungi > Ascomycota > Sordariomycetes > Hypocreales > Nectriaceae > Fusarium > Fusarium sarcochroum. Next base: position 29,677 of record JABEXW010000627.1, read on the forward strand.
GTCCGGTGAGTTGAGCAAGGCACTTCCTGGGTTCCTGGGCTGTATGCGTGATAATGCTAACAAATATCGCAAGGATACGGATCTGCGTATATCTGAAGACGCAGGACGTTTCATGTGCGACTTTATTTACTACTCAAGCCTCTCTGAACTCTGGAAGCTACAGCGGCCAAGAAAGGCCTTGTTCCTCCACGTGCCAGCGGATGCATCTGCTCGGAGCGTTGAGCTTGGAAGGGAGTTGACATTGAACTTGATACGAGCTGTTGTCGAGAGCGAAACCATTGTAAAGAATAAGCTACGAGAGAAGAAGGGTGGTGCTGGTGAGGAGCTGTGACATGAAGTAAGGGGAATCCAGCGTAGTTGAGAAACATCAGCAATTGATTATCAGTAAGACTTCTGAGTGCATTATTTTCGTTACGTGGTTCAAGTTATTCTGCATACGTTAGCCTTGATAGTATCTTTGCTGTTTATCGAGTTTGCGATATAATGACATCACAAGCCGGTGTCAAAAATCAAGGGTCCCGTCCTTATTACTCACAATGCATCTGATTACCGATTGGTCTAGGAGCAGTTCCTATATCGGCGACGAATCATTGGATTTGGCTTAGTTATCGCCGTGTCCGGAGATGCTGTAATTGGAAAGCGTTCCTCCACTTGCAACTCCGACTATCTGATATAATAGTCTCTCATACATCCACAGCATCAGACACTTTTATATATCAACTCAGGACATTCAATATCCTCAACATGTGCAAAAAGGCTACTTGCGGAACCTGCAGTGAGCTCACCCATTTCTGTCATCCATTTACATGACTGACAAATCCTGTAGAAAAAACCTCCTGGTGGGGTTGCGGCAGCCATATCCAGTCGGTCATCGACAACGTCCCTGCTACTGAGCGTTGCGAGTGTGAGCCCAAGGTTGATGTTGGTGGAGTATCGTATCCGCCCATGGCCGCGTCGCCAAACTGACTCATTGAGCGAGCTGCGGCGCTAGTTCTATGGACGCGGGGGAAGAAAGCGGTTTGGTCGCCCACTGGTGTCGTTGAGGAGCCGTTGTGATGATGTGATGAGATAGACGAGAAAGGCATGGTTTGGCGTGGCGTTGAGAGGTGATTTTGAGAGAAGGAGCTTTGAGATGATTGATGCTTAGAATAGGAAGTTAAGCTGTCATCTAAATATGGAATACTTTAGACTACCATATTCAATTGATGATCTAATCTTTCCAAAACAATACAGCACATATCTCTGCTGTTTACCTCCTCCTTGCGCCACCACCAGAAGCAGCATCGCCGCGCTCAGATAAACTCACTACCTCTTGAATTCCCGCGGATTCCTGCTCTTCCTCGATAGCCACGATCTCCTCACGGCAATCCCACCACTTCTCCTCGCTGAGCTCAAACGCCTTGGCCTTGATCTCCTTAATGGCAAGCGTCTCGGGCTGGATGTTCTTCCACCGGAGGCTGGTCATCAGGATCTCCTGCCACTCGTTCGATGTGCGAACGAAGAACTCCCGTCGTGTCTCGAATGGCTGTGTATGCTGTTGTCAGTGATCTGTTTTCTCGACATAAAAAGTCCAAGGAAGTTCTTACTCTAGGGTGGGGAAGTCCGTCATCTACAGAGGTGGCTGTAGTCTCGGTATCGTCTTCTTCTGATGGTGTTGAGGGCTCCGAGGAAACCTCTGAAGAAGCCTCGGAAACCTCGTCTTGCTTCTTCTTTCGCTTGCTGGGTGTGTGAAGTTGCTGACTTCCCTCCTCATCCTCCTCTTCTTCCTCATCCTCATCGTCTTCGTCTTCATCTTCGTCGTCGTCATCCTCATCTTCGGATTCCTGCGGCTATAGTTAGCTAACCAGTTTCCAGTAGCACATCCATCGTCACTCACGATCCAGTCCTCGACAGGTCGACTGAAGATCTCCTTACAACCATCCAGCTTTCCAAGATCGATGGCATAGAGGTCGTCAAAGGTGAATTCTCGATCGCCCTTCTCAAAAGTGCCGCCGTAAATGTAGAGCACATCGTCTTGAATAGCCAGCTGGGCATTGAATCTCACATGTGGAGGTTCCATAGTCACTGGCATCTCCCTTGCTGGCTTTTCATCTTCCTGTTCCTCTTCCTTCTTGGTAAGCTCGATTCCATCGGCGTCGTCGAGCGAAGCACCAGTTTCGAGAGCAGCAAGTTGTCTCAGCAATTCGTCTTCATTGGCTTGGGCACGACCACGGCGTCCACCTCTGGGCTCAGTAGCAGCTTTCTTCTGCTGGCGAGGCTTTCGTAGACCTAGCGGCATAAATCGGTTTCGCTCAATGTTCCAAGCAAACATCTGGTTGAAGAACTCGCTGTCCATACCCTCCTCACTCGCTTCAACATCGTGGACTCCTCCAAAGAGAATACCACGACCCTTGTGCCATGCCATTGTCGCACCGGCACGTGTAGGGTTAGGAGCATTGGCAGGCTTCTTTCGCTTCTCCCAACGAACATTGGGGGGAGTGTTTGGGCTAGCGTCAGTAGGAGGTTGGGTGATTCTAAGGTAGAAACAGTCCTCATGAACCTTGGGGATAAGGACATTTCGCTGGGCTTGACTAGGACCCTTGTTTCCCTTTTGCTTGACATTTACTGTCGCCTTGACACGTGAATAGCCTCCATAGAGGACTGCACCTTGCTCATGAGGGAGAAGAGTAAATGAAGAGCGGGCATCTGGCTTGAGCTGTGCTGGGGGCAGCTGAGGAGAGTGCCACACAAAGTTGACAGTGTCAAAGATCCACAGATCAGATAGATACTTTGTCTGATTCGAAGTATCCTGGAAGCCACCAAATAGAATGATGTACTGCTTCCAGTAAGTCATTCGATGACCACTTCGCGCAGATGGACTCTTGTCCTTGCCCTTGGTCTCAATCTTTGTCCACTCCCTCGTCGCCGGCTCTAGCCTCCAAAAGTCCGAGTAATGGTGAAAAGTGCCCTGTTTGGGAGAAGAGAACTCTCCTCCGAGGAGATAAACATGGTTAGGGTTACCGGCTCTGGTCCAAGCATGACCGGATCGCGGCAGGGGAGCGTTAGGTGAAGTAACACAGCGCCATTCATCGCGGCTAATGTTGTAGATGTTCAAGTCGTTGTAGAACTGGGCGAGCGATCCGTTAAAGTATTCACCACCAAACAATAGCAAGCTGTTACTATCGTGAGGCGAGGCCATCAACGTAGACGCAGCTCGAGCTCTCGGCGGCGCATCACGTACAGTCTCTGTGATCTTGAGGAACTGCTCTTGTTGTCGTCGATACTCCTCCAGCACCTCATCAAGATCAACATCCTCGGCGTCACTGCCCTCAACCTTTGCAGCCTTGTTCTTGGCCTTTTTCTCTCCCTTATTGGCCTGCTTGGCCTGCTTCTCAGCCTGATTATAGTCATCAGTCAAGTCTTCATCATGTCATGCCATGATCCATGGAGGGGCAGTTCATTTTTGGAGGGGTGATTGTAAATGGAGGGGCAATCAAAAGCAGGATGTAGCACGAGGTATGACGGCACCTTTTTGGCCTTTTTGGCGTCCGCGCCTTTCTTCTTGTCCTTGGCCATTATTTGAAAATGATTCTTGTATTGTAGAAGTAATTTGCCAAAGGTTTGGGCTTTGAGGCGAAAATCCTGCGTGTGGATGGGGTTGCTACGAGTTTTGATCAAGTCAGAATCTACCATTCTCAGGACAGTGCTATTTTAAAAGATATACACTGTGAATGCTACATCTAGGAGGAAGGATACTCTGTTCATATGTTTGGTAGAATATTAAGAGAAAAAAATCTACCTAGAATGCCCTATCTAATATTAGGGAGATGATCGTTCAAGAGACTTGACGTTCATATGAGTTCTGGTTGAGGCAGGAGTCATCAATACTCTCCATTCAAACCTTCACTCTCGACTCGAGAGCATTCACTCATAGAGATGGCGCTGGGCCAGAGGCGCTCAAAACTCTCACATTATTCTTCCCAGCCACTTGAATCGCTGTGTCGTTGGTATATATAGTTTCAGCACCGACTGAATATCCGAAATATGCTCTCAATGGGTATCCTTCAGGTGTCTGTTTTCTTCGAGTAGGTGCTTGGCAGGTAAGCTACCATGGCCTTGCTGGCGCCCTCCATGCAGTACTGGACGACTTCGACTTTCCGATCAGCAGGTGCCAGCTGCGCAATTTGTCGAATATCGCTCGTTCGGGGCAAGAAAAGGGCATGGTCCAGTCTGTTGTATGCAGTGTGCAAATCTCCAAGGTTATACGGCTGCATATTGTACAGATTAAAGACTTCGTCGGTGCGGTATCCAGGACCTCCCCAAGGCGGGCTGGCAAACAAGACTGTTTCGTCTAGGTTCACTCTAAGATCTGGGTGTAGCTCTTCTGGGCGATTGAATAACTTGTCGAGAAATTCGAAGCTATCGCCAAGAACCCATGTGATCAGCCCCGGCTCAACTCCGTATACTTTGGAGTTATTTTGAGCACAGGCGAGTGTTGAGGGATCCCGCTCAATGGAGATGACGCGACTCCAGCGTTCGGAGAGGGTGAATGCGATGGTGTTGCCGCCTGCACCAGCAAAAACATCGATGAGGATGTGCTTCTTTTGATCAGTGCCGTACATATCATGGGCTACTTGACTAGACATAATTAGCTTGGTGATCTTGAAGAACGGAGACTTAAAACTCACTTTGCTACTGGCTCGGGCGTTACACCGAACCACGCATCGTCCGTCATGTAAACTCCATAATCATAGAGGGAAAAGATTGAGTAGCGTTGCGCAAAATATCTAGCAAAGTCAGTTATATTGTAGAAGCAGAATATCGACATATTCACTTACTTTTGAATATCCCACGGCACCTCATGCCTTCCCTCGTAGTGATGACACTCGTCAGTGAGAGGCAACTCTTCAGCAGGCTTCATTGAGTAATCGGAGTTATCCAACGACATTTCTGCCTCTAGACTGCCCATACTTTCACCTCTCGGGACGTGTATATGAATAAATGAGATTAATTAGTGGCCATGTTGTGTAGAGTCTTAAACTTTGACTTGTCATGAGGAAGCTTAAGAGAAAGGTTGAAATTGAGCACGAGGCTGCCATCAAGCTCCCCACAGTGTGACCTATATCGGGACTAGCGGTCTTGGCACCAGCGCCATAGCTGCAAGGCTGCCAGCGACCTATAGTGACAGCTTGCTTAATCAAGGGCGGACATTTTGAGCTTCCATTTCCATCTGACCCAAGATCCAACAATTTCCAACCTTTTGCTCTGAAACTCAACGATAACATAAATAAACTGACCAGGCACATACACCGCGGAAGTCATGTTCAATGCGCTGAACCGCTTCATCTCGCGCTTGGACGGCGACGTCCAGCAGCAGAGGCAACAAGAACGAGGCTCATTCGGCTTTCAAGTATTGCGCAACACCAACTTGGATCTTGCTATTGAGCCCTGGTTCGACTTTATTGTTGGAATCAATGGCAGACCTATTGTACGGATTCATAATACACGTACTCGCCAAACCGTCTTATCGCTGACACTACTGTAGGAGGACCCTGAACCTGCCCTGTTCAGCCAGGAAGTGAGGAACTGCGCGGGCAGCACAGTCACTCTGGGACTATGGAACGCAAAGGTAGGCAAGATTCCCTTCTGCATCTAGAAATAGTCGATTAACACACCACCAGGGCCAAAGAACTAGGGAAATTCATGCTCCTGTTGCACCAGACACTGCGTCTCTCGGCCTCTCCCTCCAATACGCCCCTCTTGCCCTCGCAGCCAATATCTGGCACGTTCTCGATGTCCCCTCCAACTCTCCCGCCGATGTCGCCGGTCTTTTGCCGTACAGTGATTACATCCTCGGCAGCCCTGAGGGTGCGCTATATGGCGAGGGAGGCCTGGGCGAGCTTGTCGAGGACTTTATCGGACGGCCGATGCGCATATGGGTTTACAACAACGAGTACAACGTCACCAGAGAAGTCACAATACAGCCCAGCCGGGATTGGGGTGGTCAGGGTGCCTTGGGTTGCGTGCTAGGATACGGCGCTCTTCACAGGATACCACCTCCGTTGAGCGAGCCCGTCGATGCCCCAGGCGAGACCATGTTCGATGGAGCTACCAACGAGAAGAGTGAGGATATCTTTGTGCCTGCTGCTGCGGGTGCGGAGCATCCACCTCCTCCCTCAGGAGACTTCTTGGTGCCTGCGCAGATGATTGGAACTTCTCCTGTGAGCGCACCGCCAAGGGGAGGCGGCAAGAAGAAGGAACGTCATGGTCACAGTCCTAACCCGCTAATGGACGATTACTTCAAGGAGGAGGAAGAGAAGAGCCGGGCTGTGGACAATGCGCCGTCGGCCAGAAATTCGCCAGCGCCTCCTCCGCCAAAAGCAGGCCCTCCTAGGGACTCACCCAAGCCAGAGGCACAGGCCAGTGGTGAAGAAGTAGAATGAGTCTACGGCAAAATAGCATGTGAAATGATTCCCCCTTGTTGATGATCGTTTCTATTTCTCGCTCTATTGTCAAACTTTTAAAAGCACATCGTGAAATTGCCGTCTTGTATTTTACACTGCCCGACGAGCCCGACTTATTCTCCGGGAGCTCCCTATTTCGCAAGGGTCGTAGTCTCCATCTTGATCTGTCTAGTTAATGAAGTTGATGACGAAGAAGTGCAGGATCAAGCTGCAAACGACATAGTCGGCGAACGCTCTGTCACAAGGTCAGTGGCCACATCTTTGGTAGGGTTGGCGATTAAACGCACCTCTCGGGAGACACTGAAGGGCAGTCACTCTTGGTAGCCTCGTTCGTTTGAAGTCGCAGCGAACCTAGGTGTCTAGTTAGTTCTCATACCTGCGAAACATGCGGTCGTCGCAACATGCCTGTCAGGACGAACTGTCCAACTGTAGCGCAGAATCCAGAAAGGAAAGCGTTGAAAGGCTACATGCTAGTTAGCGCCTATGTAAATATATGTGATATACACGAAAGACGTACGAAAGTGCCAGCAAGGATGCAGTAGAGGAACTGAATAACGCCCACGACGACTAGGAACGCCATGAAGGCGTCAATCAGCTTGACGCGCTGAGGAGTCTTGTCATTGTAGTGGTTATAAAAGTCCTGGATGGCCTTGTTCCACTCAACGTCACCACCCTTAGTAGCGACAGTCTTGGGCGCAACAGGCTTGGGCTGCTGGGGAGGGACGATGCCAGCAGTGGTGGTGCTGGCCTGAGTGGTGGCAGCGGCCGAGGGGGTGATGTCGCGTGCGTTCTTCTTGGGAGGCATGATCGTCGACCGAAGAGTGATTCAGATATTTCGGGTTGATCGGTCGGTGCGTATACGAGATTCCGTCGATATCGTGGGTAATTTGGTGATGGTTGTTTCTTGGTGTTGGTAGATAAATGTTCAATAGTGCAGCAGTCAGAGCTTCCAGATGGACACGAAAGCTCCAAGGTGGATCGGTCTCTGATTGGCTAGAGGGCATGTCAGGAACCCGGGGGTTCTGGCGAGACCCACTTCATCAAGCTAAGGGGAGTACGTACCGTAAATATGTCGTCAATGGAGCTTCCCCGAGCTCCGCAGCTTCGCTGCTTATAAAAGTCCGAAGTTGTTATTTCATCACTTTAACACTGCAAAATCAATTGAATAAACATACAATTGAACTAAACTTATACACAATGGTAAGTACCTATGCATTCTCTTAAATGTTGAATCACCCACTCACTATCAATAGGCCTCCCCTAACTATCACGACCTCGAGATTCCCGCCTATATCCTGGGCGCCGTCACTGCAGGCGGCGGCATCATGGGCTATGCGCGTACAGGATCTGTCCCTTCAATTGTGGCTGGCTGTGCTGTTGGTCTCCTATGTATGTTTCAATTTAATACCCCCCTTGTCGTCTCACCCAGAGACTGATCGCTAACGCTGGCTTATAGACGCCCTTGGTGGCTACCGTATTCAGAACAACCAGCCTTATGGAGTTGAGCTCGGTCTGCTCGCCTCGGTGGTTCTAGGAGGATCAGCCTTCCCTCGAGCTCTCCGCTTGAGGAAGCCGGTCCCTATTCTTCTCAGTGTTATCTCGGCCTTTGGTCTCTTTACTTTTGGCACTGCGCTCCGAAGGAAGGTTTGAGTTCGTCAGCTGGGTGACGGGGTAGCGATGAGCCTCGCCAGGCGATGTAGGTATATCTTTTTATCCTGAATTAATGAACAAAGTTGTTGGCCCGAAGAGATCAATAGAAATGTGAGACATTGGTCCAATGTCGTGCTATAAGCTGAACACATGGTCCCGGATAGTCTCCCTTGAGCGTGATATGGAAAGGAGCTCGCGAAGCGCACCTACAAACAATGCGTTGTATATCTTTAGGTGAGCGGCATAAAGCCCTAGGCATTTCCCAGATGAGCTCATACTTAGCAGAGTGATATCAAATATTGGAAACTCGAAAGTGAGCGATAGCTCGTTCGAGAGAGAACAGCCCTCATCTGCACCCATTCCACACTCAACCATGAGGCGTAGTGGCTTGTTGTATGGTTATTGAACAACCAACAATTCCTCTGACTCAAATATAACAGTCCTCTGAGCACCGGGGAGACCGATTGAGAATCGGCGACTGGGTTTTCTAGAGTTGTTGGTTCTAGGTGGCCAGCCAACTTCCCATTCCAGCCGAGTATTGCTGGTTGGCACAGTTGTGAGTTGCAAATCCGTATGTAAAAGAGGATATCAAGGTCTGTAGAAGGATCTACAAATCTTATAACTAGACATTATACATACTGCTCACCTCGCTCAAGCTGACCTTCAGAACCTAGGAGAGTCATTATTATGATAATCTTATTGAGACCATTATCGGATCATTGTCTATTAAAAGGTTGTGATCAGCCCTGCGTCGGTAGTTGAGTGTCTTGCCCTTATATACCGCCACCCCCTGAGAGCTGCTGCTGAATCATGACTGAGACGAGACCAGAGCCTCGAGCGAGTTCTACAGCAAATGTGCTTTTAGGAATAGATAGGTACCTTTAGCAGTAGGTATGAAGTTCTTCAAGCCCGTGTTTCAACCTGTGTTGGATATTGCCCATTCTCATTCCATGAACCCAGGCGTCATAACAGAACTCAGCAGCTGAGATGGAACCTCGATACAATAGGAATGAATCTTTTGCTACCCGTTTCTTGTTTGTAGAGCATTCTCCCATTTTCTGAATCAGGAGTTGGATAGACGGCTTATATGACCCTTGCCCATCTGCCCAACAGGTGAGCAGACGCCTGCCAATCTTGTCGTTGTACTTTTGACTATTGGACTATCTACAATGAGGCCCTATGTACCCATTGTGACAGTAGTTTCAGCTACACTGCTGTCGGTTTGTCACGGATTTGGTATTACACAAACCAACAACGCAAACTCCCTGGCAGACGCGATATTTGGCGAAGGGACAACTCCCCTTAGTGGAGCCGCTTTCAGTGGTTCATCAACAAGCTCCGGGACTTTCAGTGACGGACCATTTGGAATCGGGAGTGGCGGTATTTTTACAACGGGAGCGGTCTCTGGTGCTTCTCCAGGCGGTAACCACAACGTCGACAATGGGGCACCTGGAGGCAACGGCCCATTTGGAACGGACTTTTGCCCGGATTCCTACAATACGGCGATATTGAGGGTGCCTTTCTCGGTTGATAACGGGTATAGCGGCGTACGAGTTCAGTTTATTCTTGCATCGGAAGAAGGGTAAGCTCAATTCCCTATTCTCACCGCAACCGTGAACCAATCAGTTGAATAATGAATCCCAGCGGCCGCGAACCCGATCGAATAAGCCTCAATATAGGTGGCCAGGAATATGCCGTTGACTTCCAAGGGAACAACATAACGGCAGTAAGCCCTTACTTAGAGGAACCGTTCGTCATTAGACCGCCTAACAGCGTGACCTCGTACTTGGGCTCATCGCCGCCTCTCTTGATTGACATACTAGCGAGTGGCCAAAACTTCATGTTCTTCGCCATCTGCGATAAAGGAGATACAACAAGGGACTCGGCTCTTCTTGTCAAAGTTGAAGGCTGCGTTGACTGCGACACTGATATCAGACTGGCATATGTAACAACCACGACCTCCGTGGGACCGGGAGAGGTAAGGACTAGCAGGACGATCAAGGCTTCGGGAACCGCTTCGGGAACCGCTTCGGGAACCATTCGGGTTGAGATAGGAGAAGCAGAGACCACCACCACTGAAGAGCCTACGACAACTACCGCGGAAGAGTTTACAACTACAACAGAAGATAACACCACTGACATTCAAGAAACGACAACTACTGGTGTTACTACAGCTGAGGATACCACTACAACCGAAGACACTATAACTGAAGATACTACTACTGAGGGTACTACCACAACTGCAGATACCACCACTGCCACTCAAGAAACGACAAATACCGGTGACACTACAACTGAGTATTCTTCTTCCACTGAGTATACTACTTTGTATACATCTTTCACCGATTATACCACGCTTTATACTTCCTTCACTGAGTATACTACTTTCACTGGATATACTACTCTTACTGAGTATACTTCTTTCACCGAGTATACTACTTACACCACTTTCATTGAAGACACTACTACAACTGAGGATACAACGGAGGCCACCCAAGAAACGATCACTACAATTGAAGAGACAACTACCACTGAGGGTAGCACAGTAGCATCCATAGGTGAATCATTTGAAACCACCAAAACGACAACATATCCAACATCAGCTGCTACAGGCGACACAACAGATGACACCAATGAGTCTACTGCTGGCCCAACGTCCGATGTTACGAGCACAACTGAAGTCCCAAGCACTGGCACTACAACTCAAGTACAAGAGTTTTCGTCCGAGACCGCAACAGGCACAGAAACAACTGATGTGTCTGATCTTCCGATTGACAACACGATCAGCACTTTGAGCGACATCGAAACATCAAGTGAGTCTGCTGCAAGCATATTCCCAAGACAAACCACTACATATCTCCTTTCGGCCTCTTCCGCCACAACAAACCCTGTACTGGAGTCAACAACCGATCCCTTATTCACCTCATCGCCTCTAGACGTTATAGCTGACTCTCTTTTGTCATCAGCTATGTCTTCGACAGTAGAGAGCACCTCGGCTGAAACCATATCGACATTTACTGTTTCGTCTGCGGCGCCGTCCAACCTCGCAGAGATCGGAGCATTCAGATTCTTTGGATGCTTAGGATCTCCAGACGGCTACCCTAGCTTTGAACTAGTAGGCGAACGACCTGACATGACCACCATCGAGTGTGAGAAGTTGACCGGAGGTCGTACCTACATGGGTCTCTTCTCAACGTTAGTGGCTGGCAGGATGAATTCTACGAATACACGCTGACTTTGCTTAGATCTTGTTATGCGGCAGATACGTTAGATTCTGCTGAACTAGTGAGAAATGCTCGCTGTGATCTGCCATGTTCAGGAGATCCAAGTCTTTTCTGCGGTGGGCTAGTCAACCCAGATTCAAGGCTGGAGCCGCGTCATGAACCTTACCAGGGCCTTAAACGCCGAGATGCTCCGCCGGGCATTCTTCTCACTTTGTACGCGCGTGCAGAGGTTATTTCTGGTTCCTCGAGCTTATCAGGCGTCTTCAGTACGTCACAAGCTCTCAGTACATTTGAGGTCCTCACTACATCGGAGGTCTTCAGTGCACCTGATCTGGGTCCTATCGATGTCCCGAGCGCTAGCTCTTTCATCCTAGCTTCTTCGGACAGCTCTCTTCTGCCGGGTTTGATCACTGAATCTTCCGACTTGCCTATCGCCAACCCTACCAATTATCTTTCTGTAACTTCCAACCAAGAATTGGACCCAGTTGATGGTTTGAGCACACTCTCATTTGTGCCCGCCACCGCTACTCTTGACCATTCGAAATCTGGTTCAAATACACGTTCTTTTGTGTCCTCCATCATCAGTCTTGACCCTCCAATATTTGGCACCAAATCGCCAGGTATAAACCCTATCGTTCCCCCTTTCCCGACCTCTGCTTCGTATAATGCGGGAAACTTCTCAAGGACCGCAGGTCTGGAACCTATAGTAACTACTATAGTATACACCATCGTCGACCCCTATGATCCGTCTTACTTGACCGTCACTGAGTTTTGCACCACCTTGAGATCTCCTCCTTGTCGCCACTGCCACTATCAGAGGCCAACAACGGTGGAGATGACCACTATTCACGTCGGCTGCAACGCTTGCGGCCTATACGGAGAGAATAGTATTGTTCTGAATGTCCCAGCTGGCGCACTCTTAAAACCCCAGACAATGGACTCATACGACCACGAAACTATCCAAGTACCATACCATAGTCCGAACCCCAACGCAGAAGAAGAGAGCCCTACCCATAAAGTCCGTCCAAACGAAAATGGTTCTCATTCTGCACAAGCGTACCGGCCAAGTGAGCCCGTTCCTGGGGCTGGTGATGAGCCTCACGAGGTCGCTTCATATGAGTTTGATCAACCTACGACCTATAATAACATCCAACCCACTGCGGTGGGTGGCAGGCCGCGACCAACTGTGGCCAACATCCACGAACAAGAATCAGATATACCAACAGAAGCAACCAAGGCTGCACCGAAGTTCAGACCTGTAGGAGAGACGGACCAACATGAACCTCAAAGAGAACCTGGCCGCCCCAGGCCTGTGGTAGACTCTGCGCCAATCATACCAGCAACGCCCCCTGATTCACCCATAGTAATCGTCTCAAGGGGCGTACAAAAAGTGAAAGATGGGATCTTGATGATGGTTTCCTTAATGACCGGACTTGTGTTTCTTTTGTAAAAGTTGTATATACCCGAAGAATTTGTACATAACCACAAAGAAAGGATGGTTGAATTTGTTATATTTCCGTTGGCCTCCGCCATTATACTACATGGCTCCTTGATGTTGGACGAGTTTAATCATCATGATAATCACTCCGATAATGATATACTTGCCTACAACCCGCCCAACTGGCCCTGAATTTCATGTCCAGATGATCAGCTTGATTCTAGGAGGTTCAACAAGACTTCGGACTGCGTCTACAAACGTCAAGCGAGTTTAATCAGTCAATATCATAACCCTAAACTCATATGATCTCCACCCCAAGAATTTAGGCTGTTAAGTTTATGTTAGTTTCCAAGATTATAATAGAATATCCTCAAAGATTATAGCGTAGAAGAACTATCCCTCTACCCAGAGTTTTTCTTGGACCTCACGGGATCTGAACCCTCGTCTTTGTGGATGACAAGTTGCTTCGTCGATATCATGGCTGATAATTCACATAGACTGTAGCGTAATTGAATCCCTGAAGCAAGTGCCCCTAGTTTAAATCAGAGTGAATGGGATCGTATCATGTTGATTGGTAATTGTACATTGTCGAGTATACAGTTCGATTCCATGCGCCCGCCTTGTGCAATTGATGATCCAAAACGCCAACCCAGGTAGTCATATTGTACACTCGAATTGAATAAGAGACCTAATCGTCTATTGAATCATTATCGAACTCGGAATCGTCGGCATCGCATCGTGAGGGTCCGTGGTGCGTCCGAGTTACAGTCCCAATTCGCGCTGCTGCTCCTTGATCTTGTCACGCTTAGCCCTGGCGGCGTTACGGTTCTCGGCCTGCATCTTCGATCGTTCGACCTTGAGGCAAGCGTTCACTGCCTCTTTGGCATCGTTGCAGCTACCGATAGCCTTGTGCATGAAGCCCTGGGCATGGCATTCTTCGAGGGCGGCGATGACCTCTTCGCACGCTGCAATTGATCGTTAGCAGTGAAAAAACCGCAGGGACTATAGTGGAGGGCATTGTCTTACCCAGGGCGTTCTTTGTATGAAGATGAGGATGCATGATTACGTTGAAAGATTGTGTCTAAGTTAAAGGACCCTGAAAGAAATCCAAGGATCGCCACAGGCTGATGGGAAGATTGAAGATTGGGGCCGAAACGCACGGACCAAGTGGGAGGTTGCATGGAAGCCAAACAGCTTTGGAGGGGCATTCACTTCTATTTCCACCAAGACGTGATACCTAATTAACACTCTTTGATATCTACCCCACCAAAGAGTCACCAGAGTTAAGCTCTACGACTCCCTTCGAAATGTCGTCGACAGCTCAAGTCCCTGCTAAGAAGCAGCAGGGTTAGTCTTCTCCCCTCTCTCCGTCGTCAACTTCTCACTCACTCTATCTAGATCTCCAAGTCACCTACTCCAACTACAAGAACACTCTTCAGCAAATAGCCCAGAGAATTGGTGATATCGAGCAAGAAGCTGAGGAGCACAAGTAGGCACGCCCCTCCCTGCCACTATCATCTACATTACCCTCCCCAAGAACAACGGCATGACGTCGGTGTGGTCAAACTCATCCCCCGTCATGCCATGCTGTGCTGTGCCATGCCATTCCCAAGCATCTCACCGCTCGTCGGTTGTTTTCACCGCTCATTCTAACACGAACTCTGCCAGGCTTGTCTTGGAAACTCTAGAGCCTCTCTCCGGAGACAGAAAGTGCTTCCGCCTCATCAACGGAGTCCTTGTCGAGAGGACCGTCCAGGATGTGGTGCCAGCCCTCACGACTAACCAAGAAGGACTCCGTAAGGTGCTGGACGACCTGGTGAAGCAGTACAAGACGAAGCAAGACGACCTTGAGAAGTGGAAGGTAAGTTGGCAACTCAAACTCCCCCTTACGCGTCATGAGCAAAATGAATACTGACACATGGCATGTAGAAAAAGCACAATGTGCAGGTTGTACAGCAATAATGAGATTATGAGGACAAAGTAAAATAAAAATTTTGCCCTTCAAAAAGAGCGTTTGGGGCTTGATACATGCTACCACAGAACTACATCTCTTATCCAGCGTGCATGTGGGCAATATTGAATCTTTACTTGATACTTAGGCATCACTACGGCAGAAAACTGACAACGTTCCCCTTCGGTAACCTCCAGCCCGAATCTTCGGATGATTTCACCCCAGCCTCATATCGACGGATAAGACGGCCTTGTCCGTTGAGTGCTTACCCTCACATATCTTCCTTTCAGGCTGAACATAACAACACAATGGGAAAAAAAAGAAAAGATGGTGTTGATGCGTTGTACATTTACTGTGCGTTGTGGGGTTATGGCGGCAAGGGCGTCTCCATGCCCAACCGCAATGAGGCCCCAGAAACCTCAAACCCTGGACTGGGATTCTTTGACATGCAGGACACAGTAGGTACACATAAAGTAATGTCATGTAATGCAATGCGAGGTCTGAAGGGTGGGCATGTGCTTTGTATGGACCAAAGCGCCCCGATTGACGAGGCTTGCCCACCGGTTGCATATACTGTACATATATATCCATGTTGGACCGGTGGTAAAGATGGCTGCATTTAGAGTGAAACTCGAAGGACATGTTTTGAGGAGAGAATAAGGCCATCTCGATACACTCGTATCTTCTAAAACTTACAATGCTTTAGAGCTCTTTCATTGTTAATGCCTCAAACTGAAGACACTTGCATCTTGAGGCGGACTGCGTGAGATCTGGACAACCAACGGTACCAATGAACAACTGGCATCATTCCATCTGTATGTAACGCCAGCGCAGGTTACATGTCTGATTATTCCTCACCGAGATCTAAAAGAGTCTGAGCGATATGGAGCATCGTAACGCTGGGAATGACAGCACGTTGGACATCAAAAGTGCAAGTCATTAGTCTACCTTCATTCCATCATCATCATCATCAACAGCATCATCTTGTGGGGGCCATTTCACTCAGGCAACAGATCGGCTGTTCATACGCAAAGTTATGATATGTCCATCTGACTGGCTGGTGCTGCGCCCATGTCCCCTCTCCAAATGGTGGCCTTGCGGCACGGTGATCGTTTTGTGCTGTATGTAATATGCAGGTCGTACACTTTAGAGATAGCTTCTGGAACTGCTGCGGATCTATTCGAGCCCAATCAACGCCAAATATCGGAATGGCCGAAGACTGCGGCTTACATGCCTAGACGAGGTTGCTTATGTGTATGATTAAATCGGTGATAGTCACAAGACCAAACGACAAGGCCGAAGATTTTCAGGGACTCTTATCATGATGCAGTAATAAAGGATCTATCACTTTCGTTTGTGTTTATACCGCAAGCTTGTCAACGCGCATCACCTGTTTCAGGTCAACTACTGCGCCAAGTACAGGCCAGCATTAACTCTGACTGACTTCATCGGCGATGAGCTGCGATAGCAGCTGGGCCATGACAAAAGTTCAGGTCTGAAACTATTCGTGGCTTGGCTGAGTTGACCAGAACCTCATTTGGATCTTTGGATGGATGGGTTGGGTTCCAATCATGAGAGCGCCTCACACTTGGTCTGAACGTCAAGGGCATTGGATCTTTGTCAAGGGTTAATTGATTCTATAAGCGCCACATAAGATAAACTATATCTGGTAAGTCAGTTATACGAACTATGGTATTCTCAACGATACGCTATCTTATTGGTAAGATCAAACCGTAACTTTAGATGAGACTGGTCCCAGCTAGCCGGGTCCTTGCAGATATTGGCCCGCGATCTTGACTAGGTCGTCAGTTGAGTTAATCAAAGGCTAAATTATTGATTGGACTGCAGTTATCGAACCCAGGCTGAGAACTTATGGTTCAGCTGATGGCTTGCATCTGAGGCATGCTTTGCGGGAGCTCACAGGTTGTAAGGTGTAAATGAGGCCCATAATGACCCCAGCTCAGCCCAACCGGCCGAAACGGAAGCCACAATCACCTGTCCCTATCGTAAAAGGTGGAACACACATTTGATGGGGGGCTCGTTGAATATGCCATTGTCAAATAAGGAACCAAAGTCGCCCACCCTCCCGGTACCGCCCAGGTGGACTTGATCATGACCGGTCAAGTGCCTGATAGTGCCTGGACGTCATTTTGAGGAGGCACTGGAGATGGAGTCATATTTGCATAGTTTTGCATGTCAACATATCCTGATCAGCAGGTACCAACACTGTAGTGTAGAAGGCCTCGTTACAGAGTTCTATAACAGCCCTGATATTGGGGTGTAATACCTGATACACGTTTTCTCGGCCAGTACAGTATTACTGGAAACACGGGTTCCTTCGTACGATGGCCCCCGGACGTAAAAGAGTTTGCGACACACCGCCTGAGCCATGTTCGTGTGTACCCTTGGGGAGTGTTTGCAGCAAGCCCAGGGCTTTAGCGGCTGAAGGAATCAAGGAACAAGCAGGTGGATGGTCCATCGAGGGAGTGATTCCTTGCTCGGAAGAGTCGGGTTGTTATGGCGGTGTCGGTCTCTGGAATTAACTGAAAAATTCCATGATAGAGCAAGACGAATTTGGGTACTGTCATTTGCTATCATGGGAATATTGCAATAAGCTCTGTCGTTTGCTTGGTTGGAACTTCCATTGGCGGGGTGTTGTCAAGGTGCTTGATGATGAATGATGAAAGCTAAATCAGCAAATACCCAATCAGGCTAGCAACAAGCGGCCCGGGTGTTATCGATAGCCATAGTGACTGCCCTGTAGAGCCTACCTTAGCAACCAGGATCTGACACTGCGGTTTCCTAGTGTTGTTTGGGGGCCTTCCATAGGCTACCGTATCAGCCTTTGGGGTGGTCTTGCGTTTGTTGTTGGCGCGCCATGGAAACGAAACAACCAACCTCACTTCACTTCCAACTTCGACCTTTCCTAATCCTTAACTCGCATTGGATCGCGTCTTGACCGCATATTGAGCCTCATCTCGCCGCACCAGTTTTTGTTTAATCAACAATCCACTGTAAGTCTTTTCTCATTACCTCCCGCAAAGAAAGAACCCCACGCCTGTTTCTGCACTCCACATATGCACCTCAACTGCGACCACGACCACATGCGAACAACTCAGACACCCTCTTGCTGCCTTGTTACTCTCACTTACTTACAACTCACGCCTTTAGCCTCGCTTCCAACCATCGTCTCTGGTCGCTTGCCCCTGTTCGCGAACTCCATCGCGCGCCATCAACGGGCAGTTATCGAATCTAACGCACGCCCTGGCCTGGTCCCGCCTGTGATCCATTCCGCTCACAGAGGTATCTTGCGCGCTATTGTCCTCTGACGCGATTTGCTAGACCCCGCGGCTCATTGGCACTGGCATTGGCGAACGAGACGCTTGCCACCCTCGTGTAACCCAGTCTTCAAGCTCCGTACCCGGTAAACCCTTTGCACTCCCGTGCAATTCGCCGTTGGTTTCTAGCTAAATCGCGACCCGAGCCTGCGCCGCTCCCTCCCGTTGATTTTGAGACGGTCCGGGCGACGTCACTACGCTACCATCTCCATTGCCCTGCGTCCTGCGTGCAATTCACCTGCTGCGCGTATCCTTCGCCTTCCAACGCGTGTGCTACAGTTGCCCTTGCGCGCGTCGGCCTTTTGCCCTTAATCTGTACTTGTCAGCCGTCTTCGGCCTACCACAGCTGCAAGCACTCGTCGCGCAACCCCGCGTGACTTGTCTACTTTGACTTGCTTCCGCCAGCCTCTGCTGGATACTTACTTGCGCACTTGTACGTACCAACTATTGTCCCCAGATCACGGCACGTTGCTCTCAATCTTTCCTTGGACCTCGGAGTCTTGGTCTGCCGCCATTGATATTCATTCTCCTTGGTTTTACACCACTCCCCTCCTCCTGCTCCCGCCCTGTCTAAGAGGTATCAAAAAGTTCAAAAAGCTCAAAACAAACAAATCGAGCTGCTCCTAGTGGTGAAGATTGTTAGCGAGACAGGGTTATTTTGATACCCCAAAGCTGTCTATACGTCCCCTCAGTTTACATGCTTTACCTTCCTCTCCACAACTACTCCTTGCCTTCCACACACGCCCCCAAGCAACCAACGTCATATCCCCAAGATCCTGGGCCAGGCACCGCCCGGATAAGCGACTAAGATTCTCCATCGGTACTCATGATTGACTTGACGCAGCACTACAGCAACGGACCCCTCATTCTCTCGCATCCACGTATACGCCCCCCAACACTTGCAAGCCTTACCGTCTGCGACGTGGCCACATCATCGCAAGGTCCAGCTGTACGGACCCGAAATCGCCTTTGACAAAGGACGCTAGCAGCCGCTGCAGGTAGCCAAATATGTCGGATTCCCCCCAATCCCCTCCGAAGGAGGTTGACCAAGGTGCACCGTCACCCGACGACGAAGCACAAATGAACGAGCAACAAGACCCACAATCCGCAAACACTGCGGGATACGAGTTCGAGGGTGTAAAGGAACAGGATCGATGGCTGCCTATAGCGAATGGTGAGTCCTCTATACCCGGAAGGTCCTCGATATGATTTGTTCGTTCCTCTCTGCGCGAGCTGTCGACGCCTCAGCCTGCTCAGCCGTGCAGATCTGGATCCATCTCATGTCTTGCGATTCGTCCTCCAAGTCGCCCAAAGCGCCTCGCGCCTCTAAGGCCGACAGAACTGATGAACTTGATGCTAACATTCGCAACTTTGCGCCAGTTGCCCGTATCATGAAAAATGCGTTACCCGAGAACGCCAAGATAGCGAAGGAAGCAAAGGAGTGTATGCAAGAGTGTGTTAGCGAGTTCATCTCTTTCATCACTAGCGAAGGTCAGTTGTGGTTCTTTGTCATGCCTAAACTCGCAGATTCATCAAATCCGAGTCATGTCTCTCTTCTGCAGTATGCTGACGGTTGGAATTACACAGCGTCGGAGAAATGCCAGCAGGAAAAACGCAAGACTGTCAATGGCGAAGACATTCTATTCGCCATGACATCTCTGGGATTTGAGAACTACGCAGAAGCGCTCAAGGTTTACCTCTCCAAGTATCGCGAGGTAAGTTGATCACTTTACAGGTCGTAGCAGGCTAGTTGACTAACACGCGCGAACAACAGCAACAGAACCAATCCAACCGAGACAGGGTGGGCATGGACAACCAACCTTGGCAAACCGGAGCCATGATGGGTGATGCAAAAGGCGAACCCGGCGCCGTGGGCGAGTTTGGAGCCGAAGGCAATGCCGTTGAGGGTGGTGCTGACCCCAACTACATCTATGGATCGCAGCCTGGTCACAATGGTGCCGCCGGTGAGGGATATTAGATGACTATCGAACACCAACCGCACAAGCCCACTAGGCCGAACGTATTCACTGCCTCGGATACGAAGACAAGCTCAACAACCGAGACAAACTACCGGTCAATATCCGCCGAAGCGCTGGACGATCGTATATCGAGACATGAATTCATCCTTTCGATACGTGTATAATTGCTACGAAGAGAGTGTCTATAAGGAAGAAACTACACGCGGGAAATGGGTACGGGTGTATATATTTTACGAGGAGGAATGCGATATCGAACCCCCCAAAAAAGCCCTAAAAAGATGGAACGAATATTTACGCGTTTAGAGGTCGGATTCCCGATGCTCTCTCTTGCTGTGCCTGAGCATTTCCAGGTCGGTATCTGTTATTGCAGCAGTTAGACATGGATGAGTTCTGGGGCAAATAATTATACTTGGGGTAGGTTTGAAGAGCAATGAAAACCTGCAGTGTGTTATGTTGGGTGCTTTAGTCGTGAATCTTGTACTTGTGAACAGCCATTGGGTACTTTAGTGAAACATCTGAATATCCTATACTTTTTGCAGCGTAAAAATAAGTCGATTATAATCCATTGACATATCTTATAGTACCCAGTATGTGGGGCTTCTTGTATTCTATATTAGTTGTTATGCTCATCATAATAAGAACAAAGAGAACAGAATCAATGAAAGAATTCCAATAATCGAACTCGACAGATGCCTATCATTGAGGTGAGGTTAACTTTTGATTTTACCTCTGACGCAATGCCAATGTGGAGAAACAATAGCTTTGAAGGTCAATGAAGAGACAAACAAAGCCAGTCCGGATCGGGAAGAGGCACGTGTGGTCTCCACCAAATCTTCAAAATTGGGACCCCTCAGGAAGAAAAAAAGTTGCCCACCACAGCGCTTATGATTTGAATCAATCTTTATCTTCCACAACCGCCACCTTTCATTAGGCAAGGAAGTGCTCTCGTCTCCCGCTCTGCTTCATCGACCAGCACTAGTGCTGATGAGACATGATTATTATGACTGCTGATTCTTCTCGGTCAATATCTCAACATATTCTTCAATCAATGATTATACCTTGAACCGACC